>PVKE010018999.1:0-18066 GCA_004027555.1 Craseonycteris thonglongyai | reverse complement strand
GTGTCAAAATCTTCAAAGAAAGTGGTTAATTTTCTTCTAACCGGGAAGGAAGGGGAAATAAGTCAATCTCAGCATCAAGGAATATGTAAGAATCAGATGCAATAATCAACCCAAAAGCCTTGGGATGGGGAGCGGGGAGGAACAACAAGTTGTGTAGGCATGATAGTGGAGAGGTGAGGAAATCAGCCACACCCTCTGCAGGATGAGGGCGAGATGAGGCAGAGACAGTGAAGGTAAGATCTGGGTGTGACTATGAGAAGAAGGGGGTGAGGGTATAAGGTGGACACAATGGGAAAAGATGGCCGCGTGTTCCAAAGGACTGGGATGAGAATACAGAAATGGAAAAGGGGCCAGAAAGGCTGGGAGCTATGACCACAGTGAGCGTTGGCAGGGATAAAAGTCTTGGTGTTAAGTAGCTGATATGAAAACTCTTACTAGAACTTGGATGTAAAATGTGTTTTCTGTTGATGCAGACAGGAGCACTGAGTTATGTCTGCCCTTTGGCTCACTTCCTGTCTTAAAGGGTCAGCTTCCTTATGTGGAAAGGTCGGCATAGCGGGAGCTATGGTGACCTCACTCCAAGGTTTGGGGGGAAAGGAGTGGCCTCTTATTTAAGGATGATCAGGTTGGTGTTAACTGGATTGGTTGGAGCTAACAGGTCAATCAGGGTTGGAATTCAGAGTTGACGTCCATTCTCAGAACAGAACTGGAGTGGAAGGCAGCTGGTGAAAGGGGTGTGCAGGAAAGTGGAAAGAGAAAAGAAATTGTGCTGTAGCATGTTGCCCACACACTAGAATTCTGTCTAGCCATGGGAGGCCATAAACACAGGACTCAGCCTTGGGGGCACTTTGGGCAAGAATTCCTAAGATATTTCCAAATCTAGATCCCTTTGTGTGTATGACTGGATCTGTTAAGGAAGCAGGACAAGAGAGCCATGGGCCGATGCAATCACAGCTATGAACACACAGAACTAAAGCCACTCAGTGCACGTCCTTCAAAGTGTTCTTATAAGGCAGTACATAAATATCAGTGGCAGGTTACTGTATCCACGGAAGAGGAGCAAATTCCTCTCCTGAAGTCTGAGGTGGTGCATTTTACCTGTGCCCTTCTCTGCTTTGAAGAGCAATGTGAAGAGTGTAGGGGTGAATAGTCAGAGATGTGAGCCATGTCCTAAGTCAGATAAACACACACAAAAGTTTAGGTTTTTCACATATAAATCAGCAGGGTCATCAGATATGTCTCCTTGAAGCATCCTTAGGATGGCTTTCCCTCTCAGCATGAAAGCCTTCAGAGCACAACCAACCAAACATCCTAACTGAATTCAAGAAAAGAGGGAGGCAGGGGGTGGGGTGGGGGGGCCTGGAAGAACCTAGGTCAAAATGGACCTTTTTAGATGTAATAAAATAGGAACATGTTCTATAAAGGCTAAATAACAAAAATACAAACAGCAACCAAATGTTACCTTCTGGAGGGCAGTGGCATCATGACATGAAGAATACAGTTATCAGACCGGAACACAGGTCAGTTTTCTTTGTGCAAAGTGAATTTTTTCCCCTTGGCTTTCATAATGCAAAAAGATGAGCTGGTAATTCTGTTTCTCAATAGCACTTTTCTTTCTGATCGATTAGTCACTTACAGTGATCCATTTAGGTCCCAGTATTAATCATTCATATAAGTAAAAGGCAGTGAAAAACAATGTGACTGTAAAGTTTCACTGTTTGATATCAGAATAGTTACCATTTTCTTTTTGAGGTGTATCTGTAGCTTTTTATTCCCCTGCAAATTATAGCCGTGTGAAGCTCATCTTTGCAAACAAGAATAAGTATGTAGAGTCCTTTATGTTCTCTTCTTTTAAGTGGAAGCTGAAAGAGAAGAGGCTCAAGGAAAAGCACTCAAGGGAGATGACGTCATTTGCCTGCCCCTTCATCTTGTAAGTCAGCTGACATACATCTCTCCCACCCCCACCACACACTACGTATGAAATGGGCTTCCACAGAAACAAGACAACTTTAGTGAAATGAGGATCTGGGTCGGGAAGGGTTCTCTGTCACCAAATAGGGTGGATATCTACTTTCAAAGGTTTTAATTTTATACTCTCCTCCCCCACCCCAAATCATGAGAGACACAGTGCTGACTTGTTTTAAAACATTTCCCTGGAAAATGTTTTTAAATACTTTATTTCAAGCTTCTCCAACCCATGGGTCACAGGCTTCGTGGGGCCAGGATGGTTTTGAATGAGGCCCAACACAAATTCGTAAACTTTCTTAAAACATTATGCAATTTTTTGTTGCGATTTTTAAAAAGCTCATCAGCTATCCTTATTGTTAATGTATTTTATGTGTGGTTCAAGACAATTCTTCTTGCAATGTGGCCAAAACGTGGAACAGTCCTGCTTTATATAATATAGGCTTGTATAAAATTAAACATACTTTATCTCATACAGAAATTCTTCCTATGCAGTCACATAATAATATTTCGGTAAAGATGAACCACATATAAGATAATGGCCCCATAAGATTATAATGGAGCTGAAAATTACTATCGTGTAGTGACGTCATGTCGTAAAGTCCTAGCCATCCTAACGTCGTAACCAGGGTAACAACGGCATAGTCTACATAAGGACTGCAACGCAATGCATTATGGTAAGGTAATGTCCTGGGCCTTTAACTTCACTCACCACTGACTCACTGACTCAGAGCAACCTGCAGTCCTGAAAGCTCCATATCACTGTTTTATCTTTTATACTGGATCTTTTAGAGCGTGTCTTTTAAACTACACCTTTTATATTTCCATTTTTGGATGTGATTAGATGCACAAATTCCAGTGTGTTACAGTTGCTTGCAGTATTTAGTACAGTAACAGGCTGCACGCTTTTGCAGCCTAAGCTCAGCAGGCTACACCGTCTCACCATATACCCTAGGTGTGTCGTGGACGATGCCATCTAGGATTGTGTAAGTGTGCCTATGCTGTTTGCACAACAAAATTGCCTAAGGATGCATTTTCCAGAAAGTATCCCTGTCATTTGGTGACACATGACTCTTTTGATTTATATACTTCCTTCTTATTATACTTAGTCATTTTTAACCCACTCCTTCCAGATGCAAGTAAAGCTCATTTCCTCTACTTTGGTAATTAGTGGAAAAGAGAACACCTGCCAATGTTTTCTTCCTAGGCTGTGAATACATTAGTTCTCAGTTTTTTTAGTATTGTGAGTAAAAATTCAAATGGAAAGCTTGGCAATGTGGAATATTATTGTGTAAACCTCAGTTTATCTCTGATTCATTGTTCAGTTTCTGTTTTTATAATGTCAGTTAACTTAGAAACTTAATATGAAAATAAGTTCTACTTTCTATCCACAGTTAGCAAGGGTGATGTGTTAAGATCCATTGACGCTAGCATTCTGACTACACAAATTCAAATGTAATTGATTCTTATGAACTGTTTGGATGCTAGACATAACATTTTCTATAACCCATTTCCCTTTCCTACAGCCTCTCACAATGCTATTTATTTCAAAAGTCTTTGGGGATCTCAGGCATGTGTTCTCTAGGCCCCAAAGTTACGTAAGATACGCACTAGGGTTGATGGGCCTTTTGGAGACAATTCCTTTGTAAAATCTTGTTATCCGATAATTATTTTTCTCCATGAGGCTATAATCATACAACACATTTTTTTCCCCAGTAAAATCCTTCAGTAATATATCAGAAGCTTTACAACAGTGTATTCCGACAGAAAGAGGTCATTTAAATCCAATAAAGCACCATCCTCAGTCGCCCTTTTTTATGAAGAGATGAGCTTAGCTATTATGCAACATCTTTCCAAGTTTGGCCTGAAACGTAATTATGCAAACAACGATTTGGCATTGGGTAGACACTAGTGTGGGCTCTGCAGTAAGAAGGTTTGAATCTCTGCTCTTTCATTTACTAGGCCGCCTAATTGTGGGAAATGTAACTCTTCACTTCCCCCACCTGAGAAATGGAGGCTTGTGAGGAATAAATAGAAGCCATAATATATATGAAATACCCCAGCCAGAGGCACAGCGAGCATCAACAGAGAGTAACCTTATGGCAGCTGGGTTACATTAGTTTACAATTGCAACTTTTCTCTCTTTTTTTTTTTAGTTTTATTTAGAACACTATCGCTGTGCAGTATAAGAACTGTATGAATGAAGACAGAAAAGATTACTCTCTAAATGTATAAAAAATTCAAAAGATAAAATATGTATTAAATTATTTTATTATACTACAATTACATATTATCATACACATTATATTATATTGACAACTAGTTAGGTAAGAGAGATCTCTGATTAATTGTTTTTTCACAATTCTTAAAGGCACAGTCAATAGTTGTGAAATATGCTACAGGAAACCTTATGTTTATGACATGTTTTGCCAAGTGCTCTCCTTCCTGTATGGGGCCAAGATTCTAAACTGTAGGACATGAAACTATGGCCAGATAGTGGATATGCTCCATGGGCAAGTAGCAGATGCCATGAGCATAGGAATCTAGAAAGAATAACCAGTAAATTTAATATTAACACAGTTCACATTTCCTTTGTTTCCCTTTGGCTTGACAACAGATTTTGGGCTCTGTGATTGGTGGTGACATCATTTGGGGTGCCTGAAGAGGACGGCTAGCCTCCCATTCAGCTTTTTAAGCACTTGCTGTCCCTGTCATAATGGCCTCTGATCCCCACAACTCTTGCGTTCCACAGTGAGGCATGATTTAAAGTGACTTCAGCAATATTCTGCAAAGCTTTATCACAGGGAGCCTTTGCCGATTTCTGATGTTGTGAGCAAATGGAGATCTTAGTTTGTCATCATGGTCATCTTCCCCCACCTCTCTCCATGGCCTTTGTCGTTAAAGGACAGAATCATTTTCATTCCCTTTTTGTAGACTTTCCCCCTATTTAAACTCTCAAAGGTTTCTCTGCCCATCATCTCTATTCCTGCTTTTTTCTAACCTATGTAACGTTTTGCTGAACTCTGATGTTACCATCCTTCTTCCTCTCCCCGTTTATAGTTGTTTATCAAACATTGTTTGGTTTGGGGCTTGGCGGACTGATGGAAATGAATGGATAACACTTCCTGCTTCGTATGGAAGTGGAATCTAGATTCCAGGTTACTTCAGAGTAGCAGTCTAGGGAGCTGGCTGTCCCCCCTGGAGAGGCAGAGGTGCCAGAGACCAGAAGCGGCCATCTGCTGTCCTCCTGGCTCAGCCATGGGTGGCTGTGTTGGTGGCAGATGTTGCCTTGATAGATGGGTATTCACTGTGGTGGTTGAAAACGTTGTGGGCACTGAATCACAGGCAAGCTTTCATTCCTTTTATTTCTGAAGCAACAAGAAAATATTTTCTTTCTTGGAACTCTGTTACAGATCCCCGAGACTAGTTTCAGAGTGCAAATCTGGCCATTTTAGATTTCCTCTCTTATGAAGTATAACTACATGGTTCAAGAGATCTATCTATCTATCTATCTATCTATCTATCTATCTATCTATCTATCATCATCTATTAACCTATATATCTATCATCTATCATCATCTATCAATCATCTATCATCAATCATCTGTTTATCTCTATTATTTATTTACTTGTTTGGGGTAGGCATCACCTAGTTCTCTCTATTTTTATTAGAACTTGGAACTGTGGGATATTTTATGTTTCCTGACTGAATGGAAAAATGAGAGCAAATACATGAATACATACATGAAGATTTTATTAGTAGTAATCGATTTGAATTGAGCTGTATGATTACCCTCAGCTAGAAACAAATAGCTTCGTGCCTGAAACTAGCAGCACCAAATTCTGCTCTCCTAGCAGAAACTAGCCAGGGAAGCAGGAACGGATGCAGCTTAAAAACAGAGGGAGGGTTTGCTTCCTTTCTTCCTTCCCAAGAGGAAGTAGTTTGAAGGTGAGGTTGGGCAACAGAGTCCAGGCCCTTTTCATTTTCAATACTTTGTGGATATGACTTTAAATAAAATTTCTGTTTCTCTGGATTCTCAGGAAAAATTGGCAGCAGCATCGTGAGGTATTGCTTTTTAAAGCCTCAGAGCAGAGTGAAGAGATCAATCAGCAGCTGCAGCTGCAACCCCATTGTTTGTAACAAGGATGGTATCATTGCTTGTTTATCTTGGGGGTGGTGTGAGTTACATTATTCCACTGATGTCCCTGAATTTCCTTCCCTCGTATCTTCATGCAGAATGTTCTGTTCTGCACCTTTATTCTTTTATTGCTTAATACACACATCACCTATAACGTACAAGAAGAATCCAGCCATAAACTATTTTTCATGATATGTGGCTGGATACTTTCCGGACAGGCTTCATCCATCACATCCTGTTCCAGTTATCTGTACTTGTATATACAGAAAAGTCTAACTACTGCTTCATGTAGCACAGAATTTATAAATGAGTGAATTCTTCATCCTTACCGAGAGCATGCTAAGTAATGACATCAAAAAACATTTTTCTTCATGGTTCAAGAATAATAATTGGGATCCCTCCATTTCAATTTGACTTTAAAAAGATGTATAGTTAATTATCAAGATATATATGGCTTCCGGGGCATTTCTGTCCATTTTGCAAAGTGAAGCACATAAATTTGGTAGCAATGTGTGCCCCATTAACACAGAAATGAGACTTACCAAAGAATCTCTGTCATAAATAACAGTAATTTTACCTGAAAAGCACAAAAGTCAATGAAAAGATCTCAATCCAATCTTGATTTTTATATTTTGTAGCATTATAAGTGTGGGTGAGTCTTTTTCTTACCTCTAGACGAAATCAACACTGGGAACTGGCACATAGAATTAATATGGGGAACAAATGAGAGTTTATATAAATGCTTAAAGATAAAATGTTATGTAAATATTTGTTGTTAGAATAGTTGAGTGAGCATGGGTCTTTCACATCATGCTTTCCAAAAAATATCTAGTTTTCGTGTATCCTCTGCAATATCAAATAAAAGTTGGTTTTCAGGGAAACTACTTTTCTGAGAATTGTTTTCTTTACTCAGAAAAGGAGATAAAACATTCAGAAATATTTAGGAAAGGAATGTCAATTTTATTTTAAAAGCTTGGCAATGCTATAATTCAAAGCTTTGTGTATTCCACTTAGAGTTCTCTACTAAATTTTATAACTAATTAGATATTTAGAAACATGGAAGGCTTTTTTGTTTTGTTTGTTTTGGGATTTTTAGAAAAAGTCATTTATTCTTTTAAAATATTATCAATCAGATTAATTGGTTCACAAAATGGTTTTCTTTTTAAAAACTGTAGTGCTTATATTAGGTATATAATTCAAACACTAAAATTATATTTGAAATTCACCAAAGTTGAAATCAGATGGTATCAAAAATAAAAGTCTGAGGAAGCTGGGATGTCTCAGTGGGTTAAGCGCTCACGTTGCAGCCCTGGGGACCAAGGATCAAATCCCAGCCCTGGCCCGTGCGGACCCATGTGCTGAACTGGGGAGTGCCCCCAGTTCACTTCTCACCAGAGCGAGACCAAGGCCCAGTTCCTGCCCTGTGCAGCCCCGCATCCATCTGTGGAATAAAACTATGTGGAAAAACCAATAATGTGCAACTATGGAAACTGTTTGCCCCGCCCCCCCTCTCTCTGTCTCTGTATCTTTCTCTCTCTGTCAAAAACAATAAAAATAAATTAAAAAAAAATAAATTAAATAAATAAATAAATAAATAAAAGTCTTTCCTTAGGCATTCATGGCTGGCAAATGGATTTGATTATTGTATATATGCACATCTTCATTTTAATTAATTAATTATTATTGTTAAACATTATCTTCTCATTCCTGTTAAAACAAACAAAAAACCTAAAAATAGACTCCAAAAAAATGTCACTTGTGGTAAGACTCATCAAGACTTAAAACCTGGGGAAGCTGGGATGGCTAAGTGGGTTGAACGCTCGCTCTGCAGCCCTAGGGTCTGAGGATCGAATCCTGGCCCCAGCCCGTGAGGACCCATATGCTGAACTGGGGAGTGGCCCCCAGTTTGTTTCTTGCCAGGGCGAGCTTCCCATGTGGGAGGCTCTGGGTTTGGCTCCCAGCTCATGGAAGCATGCCTCCCAGCTACTGTAGGCCCTGGTCCGGGTTCCTGCCCTGCACGGCCCCCGCCCACCTGTGTGAAAAGAAACCAGGTCAAAAACTAATGATGTGAGGGAAGCCGGGATGGCTCAGTGGGTTAAGCGCTCACTTTGCAGCGCCGGGGACCCAGGATCGAATCCTGGCCCCGGCCTGTGCGGAACCATATGCTGAACTGGGAGTTCCCCCAGTTCAGTTCTCTCTCTGTCTCTGTATCTCTCTCTCTGTCAAAATAAAAAAATAAAAAAATATATATTATTAAGAAAACATTTCTCAGAAATACACACATATAAAAAAATATATATATAAACAAACAAACAAAAGAAAACTAATGATGTGCAACTATGGAGACTGCTCTGGGCCCTCCCCCTTCTCTCTGTCTCTCTCTGTCTCTGTCTTTCTCTCTGTCAAAAATAATAAAATAAATCTTAAAAAAATAAAAAGACTTAATACCTACCCTCATTTCAGTTTCAGACTGTCCCTGGAGTAGAGTTTTAAACTCATCATTCTAGAATTTTCTGATCAACACTGGTGAGGCATTCTGCCTGATAAGACCCTCTGCCTTTCCTTTAGAGAAGGGGGACCTTACTTGAAATGATCCACTCTTTTCAGTGCTTCGTCTAACCCTCCTTCTGCCTATAAAAAACCTTTCTTTCTTACAACTCCCAGAGCCCGCTTCTGGTTACTGAATGGTATGTTCCTGATTTAGGAACCATTCATTAAAGCCAATCAGATCTTTAAATTTGCACAGTTGAATTTTTTCTCTTTAACGCCTCTAAGTTACAACCCAAAGAGATGTTCTTCGGTTTTCATATAAAGATATAATCTGAGTGGAACTTCATTCTTTTGCAATTATGTGTTGTTTCATTTTATGCATTGCATTGGTGTGGAAGTGTTCACTTTGTTGTTTCAGCCTCATATTATCATCCTCCAGCCTGGTCAATTGATGGCAACACGATTTCTTCCTATCTTTAGCCAGAAAGGGAAGAGCAGCCATAGATTGCTCTTACTCAGTTTGTAAAATGTTCAGTGTTGCTCAGATGACAAAGATCACCATGACTTGTTGGGGAGAGAACAAAAGTTCTATCCTTTTAGGTTTTCTGTCTGGTCTAATCACCAAATTAGCATAAAACAGATTAACAGGAGAAAAACAAATTTAATTATACATGCATGGGAGCACCAGAAGAATACGAAATCCAAGGACAAGTCAGGCAACTGAGGCTTATACGCTGTTCTGAACTAAGGAATAGGATTGGCGCTGTGATTTCAAAGAGGAGAGAGGCAATTCACAAGAGCAAATGTTTGATAACAAATGCTCGCAGTGCCACGCGGAGACAATGAGACACAGAGAGGGCACGTAGAACAATCTGGTCTTCCTAAATTTCCCCACACCTCCACCACCACACCGTGCTGATGTTCTTTGCAGGTCTCTCTGGTGATAGCCCGCTTCCTGAAACAGACCCTCTATCTAAAGTCTTCTAGCAACTTAAGGTGAATGTAAAGAAAAAAAACTTCCTGAGTCTTCTGTTTCTAAAAAATAATCAGCCTAAAAGAATTCTTATGGCAAAGGGACACATTTTGGGCTGGCAAATTTAGCTCCCAATCTGGTTCCCCCTTTGCAAGATGACCCCAACTATCCTGATGCCTTAACCCACAGCCTTTCTCAGTCTTCATTGCTCTTGGGCTAGAACGCCATGGAGCACCCTCTTTTCTGCAAGCACTTTATCAATAATCTTGCCATGGAAATGCCTTTAACTTTTGCCTAAGAGAAAACTTCTAAATCAAGCTATGAGGTGCTGGAAAACAACTTTCAGAAAATATCCTAAACTATAGGAAGAGTCAGAAATGAGTGTACTTAGTCAAACACTGAGAAGTGGACACAGTACAAATAATAATAGCTCTATCGATAACCACAGATCAAAAAAGACAGTCTCTGCTAAGCACAGAAGGCCACACATCGGAAGCTAGTTTTCATGTACAAATATTGCTTAGAGCTTTTCTTTAGACTTTGCTTTCAATAGCCATTTTCAAATGCAAAATGAAGCAATAGTCTTAAATGCTTTGAAGTGAAGGAATGTTTTAAGGAAAGTGTAGGATAAGGTCAACTATGGGTATCAAGCCCAAGTATAAGTATTATTTTCGTGAATAGTTTTGTATGGTTTTCTTCAAAACCTTCACCAATATATGGAAGACTTGGGTTGATGGTGAGTGGAGGGGTAGGTTGTGGAATGTGGGTCAGGGTAATAAGTCAGCGATACCCAGAAAGTATCTGACATAGATAATTTTGCAATATGTCATTTTCATTATTTCCTCCAGTGGAACAGATCTGAAGCTCATAGAAAAGTAATGATCGAGTTCTCTAATTTCTCACTTGAAGAATTGAAAGGTTTTTAGAGAACATAATGTTATTTCCTCCAACCAACATAAAAATCCATGTGTGTGTGATAATTTAACTAATATATAATATATAGATAAATTATAGAAACTTATATGTACTAGCTATGAAATTTTCACTGTCTTTTACTGAAAGGTTTTAAAATATGGTAGGACTGAAATATATGCAGAAATATAATTCAATTATTTTTTATTCTTTATAAAATGATTGATGGGAAGCTAAATGTAACCAAGCTAATGCTTTATCTCTATGAAATCATAAATTACTTATTATTAGGCAAAAGTAAAATCCTTTTATGTGTTTAATGATGTGGCTGTTATAAATCTATGTTGAATAAACTGTTCATTGTTTTATGTTTTCTTGTGAGACAGTTTCATTAAGAGCAGTTCAGTTATGAGGATGCCGAGATAACTCAATAGCTGAGAACTTGCCTCACAATCCCAAGGTCTGGGTTTTATTTTTGGCCCTGGCCCACACAACCCTGTATGCTGAACTGCGGCACATCTGGTAACCACTGTGATGGCTTGGTAGTAAAGGTTCTCATCCTGCGTGGTCCCACATCCATATCTACGTAAAATGAAACCATGTCACAACTAATGCTATACTGCTCTGGGCCCTTCTCTCCCCCCACCACCCCCGCCAAAAACAATAAAAAAACAAAAACAAAAACAAAAAACACATAAATTGCATTGTATGAAAACATAGTCAGAAATGTTTATCACTTAAATTGTAAAATTTATGAATAGTGTCTAAATTAGTCAGAAACTTGATTCATTCAAAATAAAAACATTTTCATTGTGTCTTAATTTAATTTTGTAATCTTAACTTTTTCTTTCCAGTAGTAATTTTGTTAGGGGCTTATTATTAGGGACTTGAGTTCTGAAAATTTGTGAGCTGCAAGTTTACACTGGCCTTGCAGGTTAAATAGAAATCTAGTGTGTGTGTGTGTGTGTGTGTGTGCGTGTGCACGCTTGCTGTGCATATATATGAGGTCTGGGGGGGAGGGGGAAATCCCTTTATTTTTCATGTTACATGGCTGGATACTTTCCAGACAGCGTGTGTGTGTGTGTGTGTGTGTGTGTAAATATATATATATACATATATATATATTTACACACACACATATATATATGTATATACATATATATGTATATATATATATATATACACACACATATATATATATATATATATATATTCAAACTCTCTCTTTTATTCCTCAGAGCTGTTTTTTCAGAATATTTCCATTTCTTCAAGTTCCCATTCTCACCTATTCTTATGCCTATACTGTGGTATTTATTTTTAACCCATTTATGTCTTTATATATAAAGTGTATATTAGAAGACATAGTTGAATTTTTTTGTTTTAAACCCAGTATAGTCATTTTTGTCTATGGGTGTATTTAATCTGTTCACATGTAAATTAATTATTGATATAGTTTGTTTAAGTCTATTTCTTGCTGTTTGTTTTTTACTATTCTCTTCTGTTCTTTATTTGATGTTTATTTCTGCTTTACTGACTTCTTTTGGATTAATTAGGCATATTTTATTAATGCACTTTTTTCTCCTCTGTTAACTTTTAGTTCGAGTTTTTAGTGCTTTTTGTGGTTGAATATACCACTGTATACCATTTCAAAATGCACCCTGGACTTATTGCACTGCGTCTTAAGTAAATATATGTACCAGTTCCTGGATGATACAAGAACCTTAGAAGAGTTCATCTACATTTACTTTCTTCCCACCAAACTGAGACCCCTTTGAAAGACAAAAGAACACTACCAATAATTATGTTGACAAAATGGGCATAAACTGGTCATATGCTGGGCCAGTTTATCGCAACAGGGAGACCTCATTTATTTCGCCCTTCCTTACCAGGAACTCACTCCTTTAGAAACTGCCATTGTTTTGTACAGAGAAAGAGCAGGGCCATGATTGGAAGCAAACTCTGGGGTCACCAATCATGAGCCCCGCCCTTGATCTGCCAAGTTCTAATCACATGATTTTTGGCAAATTTATTAAACCATGCTGCCTTCGCCTCTTCACCTGTAAAACAGAGATAAAAGTATGATTGAATGAGATTAAATTCATGTTGTGAAGATTTAAAAACAAAATACTGAAGGACACAAAATGCTGCCTGGTATATAGTAGTTACTTAACAAAATATAGCAATGATTTTGTTCCCATAATCTTTTGATAAATGCATGCTTTCCTGAGCTTAAACCAATACTTTGCATTTTCTAGAACATTCTCATGGTTGCAAATAAGAAGGTATCATCCCACCAGTATTGTAGGAATGGTCTTTAATCTGTTTCTGGATCAAATCTTTCTAAATGCGCATGGAACTGTCACTCTTCTGCTCATGTCTTTACAAACATCAGCTGTTGCTACTCTGTTCAATTAGATCATGCTTCAGGGCTTTTGTCAGGCTGCCTGGAAAAAACTCGCTTATTCTTCAGGACCCATCTCATCTTCGTTATTCAGCTTCCTTCCGTCTTTCACAATTGAGTTAGTTTTTCCCTTTTCTGTGCTCTGATATGACTTTGTATTACATAGGCATTTCTGAAAGCACTGGTAAGAGTCTTCTGAGAGTTAAACTAATAGATGTGATTAACATACCAAAGACCCTCAGAAATGACGGTTCTCCAGCTAGAGTCATGAAATGCTGCAACAGTGATTCTCACCCACAGAAGGGCATTTAAAACCTTTGTGGGACATTTTTTGTTATAGCAATGACCAAATATACAGTCACTGCTCTGATGATGCTTGTTTTGAAACCATGAATTTGTTCAAAGGCAATTATCAAGGAACCGTCTGAGAATAAGGCACATTTTGAGTTTGCTTTTTGCAAAGTTTCATTCATAGGAAACACTGAGATGAATGCAGGAAATGGCACTTAGATGAACCCAGCTGCATAGGAATGCAAAAAATGCACACACACACACACACACACACACACACACACACACACACACACAGAAACATTCTGAATGTGTCTACCAGATACCTCAGTTTACCACGTGTGCTAGCCTACTAAGTTACATGTTGTTATTCTGTTGTGCTTGTGAACTTTTATATAGAAAACAAAGCAGAGCAATTATCCAACACCTCACATCTATTGAAAAATTCTGGTTCAAAACACCAAGTACTGAACAAAAAAGAACTCGCAAACCCTAATGGAAACTATCAAATCCTTTTAATGCTCCTTTTGATGCTACCTGCATCAGAATTAGTGGTTTTGAACATCACTGCAATGTCTCAAGTCTTCAGCTGCCAGAGGAAGCAGTCAATGCAGACAGAAAAGCTGGAGAAGAACTTTCAGCGATGAGGCAGATGTCAATGGAAGGATAAGGTTATACATTAAATCAAAAATTTCAGTTTTAATGAAGAAGGCATCTACTATAAACACATGCCTCAAAGGGAAAAACAAAAACAAAACATGCCCCAGTGAGGCTAAGAAAGATCACCGAAAGAAGAATGCACCATGCCCATTCATATCTAGTGTTACAATTTCAGAAAAACCTTCTTCTAGGCACTTCACAATAACTTGAAAGCTGCAGCCCTTTCATCACACACACACTTGCCCAAGCAAACTCCAGGTCTTTTGCAAAGTGAAATGCCATATTTATCCTAGCATTTATATTACCACTTATTACCACTGAACATATGAAAAATTGTGCTGCAGTTTTGTTAGGTTTTTATCTTTTTGAGAACACGTTCTGACAACATTTTTGAGTGTTGTGCCTCTAACTTTATTTTCCCCTCTCATGAGCCCTGTGGTTTTCACTTGCACAATTTTGTGTTGCGGGTGTTTCTTTTCAGTGTCTGTGCATCACATTGTAGCAGAGCTGACTGCACCCATGGAATCGAGTGGGCAGGTGCTAGGAATGCTAGACAGCAGCATGTGTGGGGAAAAAAAGAGGATTTTCTTGTGTTGGACATGGCTTGCCAGTCATATACTCTATTCTATTTCATGACTCTCTGTTTTGATTAATCAAGTTTGCCTCTGATCTTTGTCACTGCAGTTTATGCCTCTGTTCATTGCCCTGTAGAAAGCCAAGTTACAGTTTATATGTAATTTGGTGCTGCTGCTGCTTGTCTATTTCAGCTGATATGATCTTGGACAAATCAAATCGCCAGATTGTCTCTGGGCTCATTTTCCTATCTGTAAAAACATGGAGACTCATTGAAAACATGTATCTGAAATCTGTTACCAAATACACTACTGATAACACATACAACTAAACCAGGAAATAAGTGAGATAATTTGGCAAAGACTCTCATGAGATTTTAAACCAGGGATGTCTTCAAGTTCATCAGTTCAATAGGTAATTACTCAGAATATTCCACCATGTGACTTCAGGCTTGGCACTTCTCTCAAATTCCTATTCTGAAATTCAACTTTCTTTTAACGGATCTCTAAATATTCTTTTAGTTTTCTTTGACTCTGTGGTGAATGAGCTCTATTCTGGATGTTAGGTCAAACATAAAGATTAAAACTGTGCTACTGAGATATAGTTACAAACATAAGTCCTATATACATGTATAAATATAATTAGCCAAGACAGAGCAGAATCAAATAGTGGCCAAATATGTGAATGAAAGCTTGCTAGAGTCTAAGTTCCTAGAGGTTTTTATGTATCATTTTTCCTCAGGAGGTAGAGTGGTACCTCAATGCATATTTGTTGAATTAATAATGGGTAACAGAAGTAAAAAATTCATAGTTACAATTGATTAGAGCTAGCTAATCAGAATGGGTGCTGGCAGGTATGCTGAATCAATGTGTACCCTTGATTATGAGCCATGGGTGCAAATTCTAGAGAGATTGTTAGGTGCTAGGGGAAGAATGATTGGAGCTAAGCTTCCAAGATCTGTAGATTTCAAGTGAGGGACAGGGGAGGAGGGGATTTGACTAGGAAACATGACTTGAGTAAAAGCACCCACATGAACTTCAGAGAATAAACAGAACAACCTGCATTAAATGGAGAACTAGAACAAGGAGTTTTTTAAAGTATCTTGGAGTTCAGAGACTGAAGGACCCAATACTTCCTGTGTTCACTCTTACCAAAGTATACAAGGCTGTTTTGTTGCTTCAAAAAATAATTACAATAAAACAAAAACTTCCGAATGTATTTTTCTATGATCTTCCTTTCCACTATTATGAGGCTAATTAATTTAAACTTAATTTTTAGAAGTTTCGTTTTAAAACCCCAAAATGAACCATTAACGTTTAACAAATAGCATTTAAAATGTAGTACTGGCATAAAATGTAGAAGTTACTTCATTTCTTAGAGCAATCTTAAGTGTTCTCATAAAAGCAAATGTAGCTATTACTGCTATTAAAAACTGTAAGAAATTGGTTTACATTGACCATGTTATCCTTGAAGCCTGTATCTTTGCTTATGTCTTTTCTGTGGGGGTAATAAAAACAACTGGTGAATTTTTTATGTGGTATACATAATCAAGAGAGTGGAGGGTCATCTTACATGTGCGTGAATAAACCGCATTGAGATTTCTTCATATGTCTTACAAAGCTCCTCGACCCTGTTCCGACCTAGTAGGCGGCAAAGAGAACAGCAAGTCAGAGCCATTATTCAGCGATACAGAAGAAAAGGCTAATAATTACTGAGTCCCCTCATCGGCCTCTCTTCTCTCCTTATATTTTCCCAGTGCAATCAACTGACACACAGACTGACTTCTATAAAAATCTGGAAAAGTAAGAGAGATGTAATCACTGATTTAAAAATTTACATCTCAAGGAAATATTATTATAGAAACAGACAAAAGCACACATTTTATTATTTGATTTGAACCTTGCATCTCATATTCCGGGGAAAGATACTTATAATAAATGAGGTCCCAGAATGCCATCTGGCTTAAGCAATACAGTAAAGGAGATTTCAAGACTGCACTAATGTATTTTCTCTCACCCAAATAGCGCAGATGCTACTGTCGGTTCTTTTTGTTTTCTTTTTTTTTTCAGATTTATTTTTATTTTTATTTATTTTTTGACAGAGAGGCAGAGAGAGACACAGAGAAGGGGGAGGGTCCAGAGCAGTCTCCATAGTTGACAGCATTCGTTTTCCATATAGTTTCACTCCACAGGTGGGCACAGGGCTGCGCAGGGCAGGAACTGGGCCGGGAGCCTCCTGCATAGGCCCCGGCAAGAACTGAGTTGGGGGCACACCCCAGTTCAGCACATGAGTCAGCCAGGGCTGGAGCCGGGATTTGATCCTTGGGCTCTGGAGCTGCAAAGCGAGCGCTTAACCCGCTGAGCCATCCCACCTTCCCCCAGATGCTATTTTCTAGAAAACTAAAAACATAAAGGGACGCCACCATATAATAAAAATACGTATATGGCATTAAGTCTAATAGTGACCTAAATTCCTTTCTCTTAAATTGACAAAATTTGACCCATCAACATAATGCAAAGCATTCACCTTAACAATTGGTTTTATACCTTTGAAATGTTAATCGATTTTCTCCTAACCAATATGATTTATCCCTCTGAAAGGATATTGCAATGTATTGAAGGAGCACACAGAATCATTTGAAGTCTTCCCTTTCATTAGTTTAAAAATAGCCTAATCTTAGTGATCTCCATAGGCCAATTTGTTAAAAGAAAAATTAGTTTAATACTTGCTGAGTGGAACCCGAGACCCTAATTAATCAGTTCAGCACCAGCCTCGTTATGGTGTGTGGCTAGATGACAACGATCTTCCATTTTAAATCCTTTCCTTAATCGCCTGTTATCTTCCCACAGCTCTTTAGCATTCTGTTATTTGTTCACTATAATTTCATTCTTTCTTGAGGCCTTATATCTGCTCCATTATAACCAACACTGCTCTTCCTGTCATATTTTAATTTTAATAATATTTTTATTTAACCCAATACATACAAATACTGTCATTTCAAAATGAAATTTACATAAAAATGAATAATAGATTTTATATTCTTGATTTGTGCTGAGTGTTCAAAATCTAGTATGTAACTTTACACTTAAAATGCATCTTGATTTGAAAGTTAAATTTTATTGGCTATATTTGATTTGGACTTAGATATAAGATTTATAGCTGAAAAAGAATCACATACCAAAACGGTCCCAAACACATCTGAAAAATTTTCAATGTGAAATCAAATATTAGTTTTTAAAGTTACATTTAAACTAAGCTAGTATTCTGTTGTATGGATGGAGCACATAGTTTGCTTACCCATTCATCCAGTGAAGGGGTTCAAGATACTTCCAGTTTTGGGTAATTTTAATAGTACTGCTATTAATACTTGCCTATGTTTTTGTGTGGACATAATGTTTCATAATGTTTCATTCTTCTATGGTAACTATCAAGGAGTGGGAGGCCTGGGTCATATGGTAAATAAATCTATGTTTAAGGTCATTAAAAAAAAAACTGCCATCAGTTCTCGGGGGGTGGCTATATTATTTTGCATTCACACCAGCAATGTACAAGTCCTCCAGTTTCTCTGTATTCTACACAGCCTTGGTATGGTGATAACATTTTTTTAAAGATTTATTTTATTGTTTTTGACAGAGAGAGACAGAGAGAAGGGGGAGGGCCCA
>PVKE010018998.1:0-28937 GCA_004027555.1 Craseonycteris thonglongyai | reverse complement strand
GAGGGAGGGAAGGTGGGAGAGGACACCAGCATTATGGACACACTCAATGGTTTGGTGTTAATATGGAGAGGAGGGAGGAGGGGGGAGGGAGAGTTGTGGGGGGAGGGCGGAGTGGGCACCAGATATATCAGGTTGGAGGGGGACCTGATTCTGGGAGCTGGGCACATAATGCGATGCATGGGTGGTGTGATGTGGAGTTGTACATCGGGAAACTATCTAATTGTTACCAACCAATGTCACCCCATTAAATTTAACAATAAAATATAATAATATTAAAAAAGAAAGAATAAAGAATAAACATATACAAAACACCTTTTTAACTCATTAATAAGAATTTAAAAGCATTTCGAGAGACTAGATCATATATACTTTTATAAACAAATATTAGGAAGAGATCACTGAGTTATATACAAAGATGTTGGTAATATCCTATAGAGCAATACCACTGAAACTTTAGGGTTACCTTTTTGACTAGACAGAAATTATTTACAATTTCCCTTGTCTAGGACTTCCAGTTGGCATTAACTTTACAGATTCTGTGCCCTTAATTCACAGTAAATCAAACACAGTTAGCTTTCCAATGAAGTAATCATCAAGTTTGCCTTTAATAAAGA
This sequence comes from Craseonycteris thonglongyai, assembly GCA_004027555.1. Classification (NCBI taxonomy): domain Eukaryota; kingdom Metazoa; phylum Chordata; class Mammalia; order Chiroptera; family Craseonycteridae; genus Craseonycteris; species Craseonycteris thonglongyai. The sequence continues at coordinate 28,323 of PVKE010018998.1, read as the reverse complement.
CAATGTAGAACACTATAAAGTCTTACTGTGCTCTCTCTGTCTATATCCAAACTTTGGGTATCGTTTTCATTAATAATGCACAAATATTGATCATAAGTTATGTTCCAGAATTATTTGTGATAACAAAAATGTGCATTTTATTCTTTATTGCCCTGAGTACTTACAAAGATATAGCAATAGGTATCAATTAAATGTGAAAACCCTCCTTCAATACATAATATGAAAAACTACTAAGGTCAAATATTTTTTCCTTTTAATTTGATTAAGGACCATAGGACCGGACATTTAAAAAATCTATTATTTGTTCTTCCTATTGGAGGCTAGAAAACCAAGTTCAAGAATTTCTCAGGGAAGCCAGGATGGCTCAGCAGGTTGAGTGCTTGCTTTACTGTCCTGGGAACCTAGGACTTAACCTCGGCCCTGGCCCGTGCCAACCTGTGAGTGAGGCCCCCAATTCAGTTCTTGCCCTGGGTTGGACCCCTGGTCTGAGGGGTTATGCCTCCCATTTGAGAGGCCCCAGCCCAGTTCCTGCCCTGCGCAGCCCCCGCCCACCTGTGTGGAACAAAACTATGTTGAAACTGATGATGTACAACTATGGAGACTGCTCTGGACCCTCCCACTTCTCTCTGTCTCTCTCTGTCTCTGTCTCTATCAAAAACAATAAAAATAAAACTTTAAATAAATGTTACATTTTACATATTTTACTTACATGCCTACATGTAAATCACTAAAAAAATAAAAAAGGTTCTTCTAAAATTCACTGCACATCTGATGTCTGTACAGTTCAAAGCAAAAGCATGCAGACTTGAAATTTTAGTGTAACTCTATAGGATTTTTATGAGAACAAAACACAGCATGTGTTTGTTTTACATCGTTAGTGTACACATAAAATGTGTTTCTCATCTTCTTCCCACCTGGCATCAAGAATGTATGAGCCCTTGCTTAAAAGGAGGATGTACAGAATAAGTTTAAAATTAGAATTTCTCATTCATTAATAACAATTTTTAAATTATCTGTTTATGGGGAAGCCAGGATGACTCAGCAGATTAAGTGCTCACTTTGGAGCCCCAGAGAACGAGAATCAAATCCTGGCCCCAGCCCATGCAAACCCATATGCTGAACAGTCTTCCTCTAAACTTCTATCATCATTCTTGGCAAAGTGAACATCTAGGTTAATAATCCCTTCAAAATATATTTGTACCCATTGTGCTCTCTGAAGTACCACACCTAAATGACTATCACTGTTAGCCACTAAACTGGTTTCTCAAATTTTTTTCTTTCTCCTGTCAATCCACTAATTCTGCAGAGATTAACTTGAGTATTATTTTCACATTGAAACAGATGAGATAATGCCCTTCTTGAGATCTTTATAGGGTTTGTCAATTTACTTAGAACAATACATAAATTTCAAAAAGATTTATTTTATTTTATTGTTTTTGACAGAGAAAGACAGATAGAAACAGAAAGAAAGAGACAGAAAGGGGGGAGGGCGCCAAACAGTCTCCATAGTTGTACAGCATTAGTTTTCTACATGGTTTTGTTCCACACAAGTGGGCGGGGCTGTGCAAGGCAGGAACTGGGCCTGGGGCCTCCCACATGGGGGCACACCCCAGTTCAGCATATGGGTCCACATGGGCCGGGGCTGGGACTCGAACCTCAGTCCCGGGGTTGGAAAGTGATCGCTCAACCCACTGAGCCATCCCAGCTGCCCCAAAACAATACTTAAATTTGTGCCTTATTTTTACCAAGCTGGAAAAGACCTGTAAATTCCAAACTCATCTGGTGGCTCTTACATTTCTCTCTATTCTTTTGATTTGTTCTCTTAAAAGCCCTCTGACATTTCTGGATCATTTCATGGTTTCTTCCTGCTTCAGGATCTTTACAATATGTTTTCTCTTATTCTCTTTATTATATATAATAGATCTTAACACTGAGAAGGCAGGTCATTTGTGTTTTGTTGTTTGCTCTAGGACTTTGATAAAGAAGGATACACTTATCAATAACCAGTAAGTAATATCAAACATTGCTTCTAGAAACTCCTGCAGGTTCATTTACCTGTAACCACATCCTGCCTAGCTAGGAAACACTTCTTTTTTTTTAATTTTTTTAATTGGTTTTTGACAGAGAGAGAGAGAGAGAGAGAGAGAGAGAGACAGAGACAGAGACAGAGACAGAGACAGAGAGAGAACCGAACTGGGGGAGCTCACCAGTTCAGCACATGAGTCCGCACGGGCCGGGACCGGGATTCAATCCTCGGTCCCGGGCGCTGCAAAGCGAGCACTTAATCCACTGAACCATCCCGGCTTCCCCTAGTAAACACTTCTTAAGTGCCATTTTAACTATCAATAATCTTTGAAGACCCTCTCTTTGCAGTTTAACCAATCTAAAATTATAGATCATATACATTGTCCAATCCGAACAAGATCCCAACTTGATAGACCCTCTTACATTTGATCTCTGGCCCAAGCCTTTTAAATACATCCTCACACTACTTCTTCCAAGACACTCCTAAGATTTGGTTAAAACTGTGCTCTTTCTTACTATAGTAAATTGTAATACTCAAAGCTTTGCTTTATTAGCAGGTTATCTGGTGATATTATTGACTTATACACTGAAGTTTTTTGTTTGTTTGTTTGTTTGTTTTTAAATAATCACATCCAACCTAACTTTTGGGTAACTATCGGCATACATTTAATGAAAATAGTTTTAGAGCAAAAAATATATCCATCTTGCTCATCACCATATTTTATACTGCTAGCCAATACTTAATAAAGAATTGATATTCAATTGATGATTGGGAATGGACACAGAATAATTTCTGTTTCTTTGTACTGCCTTTTGAATTTCCTATTATAATCCAAATATTTTTCTCCTAAAGTATCATTGAAAATATCATTTGATTCAAAAGGTCTTCCTGGCTTTTCCATTCTGAACTGCCTTTATTGTTTTGTTTCATGCTGTGGCATTAATTTATCACATGGTATTTATTTCTTTTTTGTAATACTATCCTTGGGTACAAGAGATTTCTTTAAGTAAAGCTTATTCAACCTGCAGCCTGTGGGTCACATGCAGCCCAGGACGGCTTTGAATGAGGCCCACTACAGATTCATAACCTTTCTTAAGACATTATAAGATTTTTTTTTCAATACTTTTTTAGCTCATCAGTTGTCATTAGTGCATTTTATGTGTGGCCCAAGACAATTCTTCTTTCTCCAATGTGGCCCAGGGAAGCCAAAATGTTGGACACCCCTGATTTAAATGATAATCTGCATTATGAGATAAATGAGACCAATGCTGTATTTTATATGCCTTTTCTTTCATAAACACAATGTTGCTCCACCCTTTCCTCAGTGATTCAAGATGTTTTATAATCACAGGGATCTAAATATTATTTCCTAACATTTAGATAACTAAAAAATTATCTTCTTTTTCTGCTTGCAATTTTCTTCACTGTAATTTTTAGTATAAGAACATATTTGTTGACTATATTTATCTTAATTAAATATAAATGGTCCCAGACTCATGATGGCTCAATTTATGATTGTTCAGCTTTACAACGGTGTGAAAATGACACCCATTTAGTAGAAACTGTACTTCAAATTGTGATTGTGAATTTTGAACTTTTTCCAATATAGCAACAGGCCGAATAAAATTTTCTCATGTTGATGGGCAGTGGTGGCCCCACCTCTCAGTCCTCTGTCCATCATGAGGATAAAACAACCGATACTCTACAGTGCACGGTATCACCAGCATCTTAGGTACAGTGTGATCTATATTTTCTATCAGGTCTACAAAATGCCCATCTCTGCCTCGAGCTTCTGGTGAGAAAAAGATGAGGAAGGCAATTACTCTTGAGATGAAACTCAAGTTGATAATTGCACAAGTTGATATGCGTAGGCTAATGTTTATGTACTCTGAAAACAGTAAAGGTAGGCAAGACTAATCTATGATGTTTGTTTGGTTAGGTGTATTAAATGCATTTTTAACTTATGATATTTTCAACATGTGATGGTTTCATTAGGATATAACTCCATTAAAATAAAGGAGCATTTGTATAGCTTAAATATAGCTAACTTACATATCTAAATAAATCTTATCCAGTGGAGTTTTAAATCACTCACAATATTTAGATAATAATAAAGTGCCTACGCTCCCAAATACTATAGATGCTCTTGAAAGGTTACTGGTGTCTGAAAAGTTATTCTAAGTTCAAAAATAGGTAAAAAGGAATACTGGCTGTCTTGTCAACACAGTGTTGGAATTGATATGTCATTGTCCACTTTACAACTTTATAGAGACAGAGGTTAACTTGTGGATTGATAGCCAGTAGAGATGGAAGTATTTTTCATCTATTGGGACTAATAACAATAAAGATTGTGGTTTATGGCCCTGTTGGACTTTAAGCAGTTTTGTAAATCATCCAAAAGTTTGCCTAGATGTTCTTTGTACCAGTCTTAAAATCTTACTGGTTTTGTCACTAATGAGTTAAAAATCACTGGCACATCTTTATTTTATACAGTTGCATAAAAGTCACAATATTAACTTTTTTAAAATTATAGTATATGATTAGGCACTTTTAATGGAAACTTGGTGTTTTATCCAGGCTTAAAGTCATTTTATGAGTAAGATGATGTATTTTGTTAGAAGAAATACCGACTGAGCAGTAACTTAATTTAACAATGGTACTAACAGGTATCTCATATCAGTTATGAGGAAAAGAAAACTCTGCTATTTCTAAACTGCAAGTAGTCTGAGAATATCCTCTGAGAAGATCATGCAAATCATTTTAGAGAGTGAGGAGCTTGTTTCTTTGGGAAAATTGTTAAAATATGTTGATTAAACAAAGATATGCAAAGTTTCATTATTTTGCTTCCCAGGTAATTCCCCTTGGGTTTCCAACTTTAATATATAGAAATTCACCTTGGTGTTTTTCTAATATGCAGACTCTTGAGTTCTAGTTCCAGGAATTTTGATTGAGTAGTTATGTTTGAAATAACTTTGAATCAGCCTTAAAACATTGGGACCCTCTTCTGGTTATTCTCCTTCGTACTTCTTAACATATATGTTCCATCCTTCTTTCTCCTTCTCTAAGCCAAAGGAGACAGTGCTCCACAGACTCTATAACACAGGATACCCTTTCTTATGGCTTTGGTTTTCTTCAGCCAGTGACAATATCTAGCAGGAATGCAGATAAAGAAAAACAATGAATTCAGGCTCAAAGCCCATCACAACTCCACTTTTGTGAGGTTCTGAATGTAGCTGCATCACTCCACAACTATGGCTTCTGACAGGGGACTGAATTCACACTGGGCTTCAATGTTGAAAATATTTTCCAGGTGAAGCTGGGATGGCTTAATGGATTGAGCACTTGCTTAGCAAACCTGAGAACTAAGATAGCATCTCAGCCCCAGCCCGGACCCATATGCTGAACTGGGGTGTGCTTCCCATGCAGGAGGCCCCAGTTTGGTTGTTGCCACCTGGTTTGGCCCCTGGCTTGAAGGGGCGTGCCTTCTATGTGGGAGGCCCCCAGCCCAGTTCCCACCCTGCACCCCGCCACCTCCCCACACCTGTGTGGAATGAAACTATGTTGAAAACTGATAACATACAACTCTGGAGACTTCTTTGGTCACTTCTGCTTCTCTTTGTCTCTCTATCTCTGTCTCTGTCAGAAACAATAAAACAAATACTTTAAAAAAGTATTTTCCAACTGCTACTAATCTTTGAGTGATTTGAACATCCTAAGAAATAACTTAATTCCATCCACAGCACTATAAACAGTTATTTCTAATAAAGCTTTTAAAAAATACATGTGGGGAAGCCAGGATGGCTCAGTGGGTTAAGCGCTCACTTTGCAGCCCCGGGGACCAAGGATTGAATCGTGGCACCGGCCCGTGTGGACCCACGTGCTGAACTGGGGAGCTCCCCCAGCTCAGTTCTCTCTCTGTCTCTGCATCTCTCTCTCTCTCTCTCTCTCTCTCTCTGGGTCAAATAAATAAACAAACAAATAAATACTATATATATATATATATATATATATATATATATATATATAAAATAAATGTTCAGTGTTAATTTAAGGAAACTTGATTAATAATAAAGAATTGAGATGCCTGTTGTCTTTAAATACTACTTCCTAAGAATGATGCTCTAAGATAGCTGTCCATACTTCAGGCAATTAAAAAATTTTTTCTCCTTATATCCACATGTTAGAATAGATAGGTGAGTAATTTTCATGATAGCTCTAGAAATAATAAAATTACTTTAAAAATTGCTGGTTCTAAGATTTTTTTGGCTCATATTTTTTTCAGGATGATGATCATGTATCTTCTAAAGAGCACAGAGAGAGAGAGAATTTTACATCAAATACAGAAGGTTTTAAATATCTAAGGTTAAACAGAATTCTTGCCTAGTATACAGATATTCAATTCAGCAGAAAGAAAAATGCTGGCAGAGTAATGCACCTTTAGACCATTTGTGTGTATGTATACATGTAAATATATATTCAATTATATCATATTCATTCCATACAAGTTTAAATAAACATATTAAAGTAAGAAGTTATATGCATGAATAATAGTACTTAAAGATGTGTAGATAAACTGAAAAAGAGATGGTGGTACACTTGTCAAAACTGAGATATTTTTTTAAAGATTTATTTTATTGTTTTTAACAGAAACAGAGACAGAGAGAGACAGAGAGAAAGGGGGAGGGCCCAGAGCAGTCTTCATAGCTATATATCATCAGCCTTCTGAGATTTTATTTTTAAATAAGAGTTTTATGTGTCAATTCCTCATAATTGAAATTATTATTAAGTAAATATAATATGTTTATATTTATTAAGTTACTTTAGGGCAATAAAATGATACAGAATTTTATTGATAGATATTTCCCCATTTGTCTGAAATACCAAATCTATATTTATTTAATCACAATAAAATAGAAGTTGAACAATATTTTTTCCCACCATTGCATAAAATTGCTACACAATTACAGACTTAAAATTTTTTTTTTCAAAACAAAACTTAATAGTAGCTTTTTTCCCCCATCTACTCATTTACCTTTTGTGGGGAGGGGAAAGGATGTCCTTGGAATAATCTTGGCTGTTATATCAACTCCACTCACAAAATACCACAGCACTCCTATATTTTAATCCTCCTTTCTTTCAGAACTTTAGATTAATTCATTTGTAATAACTTAAATCAGTAAAACTCTGTTCCAACACTGTTAATAGAAATATAAAAGTTATTTAGAAAATATTACCGAAGTGTGAATGAAGTAAGGCTGAGGCTATCTTGCATCCTGTAAAACACCAAGAAAGGATGAGGCTAGAGATCCAGGCAGCAAATTAGATTGATGTGCTGTCCTTGACATAATGGCATTTTCATTTCAGAGCCCTACCAAGTAAAAAACAAAACCATTTTTTATAGTTGTTCAAAATCTCGAGAGAAATGAGTTCAGGTGGTCTCAAGTTAGTTTCTCATGTACAAAGGGACATATCAAAAAGCTGTCATAGACTGATGGTAATTTATCACTTTCACTTTTAAGAAGCCATGCGATTACAAGCATGAAGCAAATAGCAGCAAAAAAAAAAAGTATTTCTAGAACCATTTTTTCCCCTTTTTGCCTCAGCTAGAACTTTCTATTTTGTCAGAAGACTAGTCTTATAAATATCAAAATTACATGTTTTGCCATGACATATTAAAATACTCTTTCAATAGTCTATTATTAACATTTAAAGTAGAAAATTATGTCATTTGTAACCACTGCTTACAATAACTGTAGCAGCTAAATGATGTTATCATACATTTTTATAACCATTATAAATCAGACAGGCAAACAAAACTTATTTGTTTTGGTATGCTTTTTCATCATTTAGATGGTGAATAGTCTCCTTAAGTATACAATATTTACAGATTTTTATGTTCTAAAGGTTTTTGAAAATGTCTGTGTGTTTTTCAAGGAAACCAAACAACAATTGAAGATTATATTTTATATAAATATTTTTTAAAAATACTACAGCATTTGATGCCTTCAGAAATGTAAAATGTACCATTAAAATCTGGATTTTTTAAATGATTGTTGTGGATATTCAACTTCTCATGTACCCTCAATTATCTTGTGAAATATTGATCTCATGGAAAATGAAATGTCAACAGTGTGAAAGTTATGAGAAATATAAGGTATGATAAAAAATAACACAGTGAAGGTAAATGCTGCTGCAGAGTACCATCTAATGGAAAGGCATGGATTTTCCATGCAGGAAGCAAGACTTTGTACCTTAGGACAATGTGTGACAAGTTTCAACTTATTCAGTGCAGTCAGTTGAGATAGAGCTATGGTTGAGAGAAGGTGGGTTTTAAAGTGTGATGTAAATTACAGATCACAAACATTAACATAAATTTCTGTCAAATAAAAGTATTACAATGTATCATCATCCACCTTATTCACCAGATCTGGCACCACACAACTTTTAACTCTTTCCCAGGGTCAAAGCGACCATGAGAGGTAAAGATTTTGAAAACATTCAGGACATCAAGCCACCCATGACAATGCAACTAAAGACACAAAAGAGGACTTCAGAACTGCTTCAGAAAATGGAAAGAACAATTGGATAATTACGTTCAAAGCAAGGGGACATATCTGGAGGGAGATTCATGTAGCTTGTAGGTTGCCTCTTTCCAAAGTTTTTGTTGTAAATAATAAGCTATAAAAAACTTTTCATGTAGTGCAACTTTGCTCTTTCCTTTCTATAAACAATGCCCTCCCTATACTTTTATAATATTCTTATTTTAATAATTTCACTAGGTCTAGGCTAAAGAAAAAGTCCATGTCCTAATAAGAGTTACATATTTTTAATAAAAATTAAAAATTCTTTGGTCTTAAATCAGGAAAAGTCTGTCATTTCACCAGCAACATCATCATTTATCTCTTAGAATGTCTATTCTACTTTCTGTTGTGAGTTATAAGAAGAAGTTCATAGACAAGAGGATAAGAACAAATTAATTCATTTCTTGATCTAGTCCCAAGGATCAACAAGCGCCATAAGTCTTGTCAGACGGTTACTTTGTAGGACAAGCTCTGCCTTCAGTTACCTGTCATTCTAAGTGACATTTCACCAAAATTATAGTGGCCACTTGGGAAAACTTTTGATGTGAGAACAATTATTACCTGAGAAGTGTCTTAGAACAAAAAGTGAACAGAATTTAAAATGTCAAATTATATCTTTTAAAAGCTTTTTTGTGGAAATATCCAAAACATTTTTGAAATTTCAAATTTACTCTGGTAAGTATATCTTGACAAAAGAAATGAACAATGTATAAAATGTACTACCTGTCTTCTTTTAGACCCCATAATATATAATTTTATGTTGAACTGCCTTGGCCTTAGTGCCCCGGTAGACAGTCAAATGTTATCCTACATGTCTCTGTTAGGGTGGTTTGAATGATATTAACATTTAAATTAGTGGACTTTAAGTAGAACAGATTGTTCTGCATAATATGAGTAGTAGGTCCCATCCTATAGATGAAGGCCTTCATACCACAAAAAGAGTGACTTTCCATTAGCAAGAATGCATTCAACAGCAGGCAACTTTCTGAAAGAACTGTGACATGGACTCTTCCTTAAGTCTCCAGCCTGCTGGCCACTTTGCAAATTTTGGACTTGCCAGCCTCCACAATCACATGAGTCAATTTCTTAAAATAAATCTCTCTGTATATATACACACATCATATTTTCTCTGGTCTCTGGAGACCCGTCACTAATGTAGATGCAGACTGTCTCACAATCTGCAGTTGGTCTATGCTATCTAAGATGGTGAATGGCAGAAAAACAATGTGGGAAAACAAAGCAGTACTCCGAAAAAGAACCAAGCACTTGATCCAGTTTTTTATTAAATTCTTCAAAACAATGGTCTCAAAATACTAAAGAAAATTCTTAGAAAAATAAAATTATTAACACCATTTACTACAATTTAAATTCTGCCACTATCACACCATCTTCCCTTGGAAGAAATGACTTCTCAAGCAGTAGAAATCTGAGTATGAAACTTCAGAAATGATGCATTTATCAGTCAAGAAATCCTATCAGCACGTCTCCAACTAAGAATTATTAGTGTTCCTCTTGTAAAACTATATCTTATAACAGAAATAAATTTATTTTGTAATTTTTTAAATACTCTCATGGATACCACTTACATGAGAGGACTCTTTTTATTCATAATCAGGTCAGTAATAGGTACATTCACGTGGCATTTAACGACAGGGATATGTTCTGAGAAATGCATCTTTAGATGATTTTGTCATTGTGCGAACGTCATAGAGTGCATTACACAAGCCTATATGGTACAGTCTACCACAAGCCTAAATGCAATAGCTTATTGCTTCTAGGCTACAAACCTGTACAGCATGCTATTGTATTTAATATTGTAGGCAACTGTAACACAATTGTAAGTGTGTGTGCATCTAAACATATAAATATATAAAAGGTCCAATAAACACATGATACAAAATATAAATGTGTGTACAAATGCATTTGCACATGATAGGATAGGGGGAGCGCTGTGGAGTGAGGGACAGTTAGAGAGAAAGTAGATGTCAGAAGGGAAGAGGAAGGAATAGAGATAGAAAGAAGAAAATAGGAGAAAAAGAGCAGAGATCAAAGGAGACCTGGAACAATAAAGCTTGAGATGAGAAATAATATAAAAGAAAGGGGAAAGAATGAGAGGGAGAAAGGGTAGAAGGAAGGGAGAAAAGTAGGGAAGCAGTAAGAGAGAAAAACAGAGAAGAAAAAAGTGGGGTACAGGATGGGGAGTAAAGAGAAAGGGGAAAGGGAAGTGGATTTCTGCAAGTGAGTGTGTGTGCTTGCACACATTTATTTGCAGGCACATGGTAGATGAACAACTTGATGAGCATCCTTGTCTTTTTAAATAACCTAGACATAACAGTAAATTCAATATAGTCATGTCCAGCCCTTTCTTTTAACATCACAAACACATTTTTTTTGCGTATAAGCCAGTAAAATCTTATTGAGCCACCATGTACAAGTAGTTCCGTTTTGACTGAAACTTCACTACGAGGTGCATGACCATAATTCACATCTTGACCTACTATTTTACTTGTATCTGATTTTAGCTCCAATTGAAGATCTCCAGGAGTTCATGGGCTTTTTATGGTCCAAATGTTCTGCTGATATTAGCAAACTTACTAGTGTTGAATAAATTAACATTTAGATTGTCTCATAAATACATTTACCCAACTTGCACATATTCCTCTAGAACAAGTAGGCAAAAGAGAATCAAAACCAATCATTGAAAGTCTGGCATTAAAAAAAAAAAAAAGGGACGTATCATACTTGTGCCAATCATTGCTATACTATTATCCTCTAAGACACAAAACACAACAGGAAAGATATTGATTCCTTCAGTACTCCAGGACAAAAAGAGGAAGACAGTAATCCCCTACTTTCCATGATATGGAATTCAAGAAGAAATTTAACTTCAGTGACATCTAAGCCTACACATTTTACAATTGTTTATCTGCAATCTGCTTTTATTTTTTAATCTTCTCCTCTTAAGTTAGTCAAGTATTTATGATTCTTTTCCTGTGAATGTCTAAAATAAACCCGTAGTATTATGACTCAGAAGTTGACTAAAACACTCTCCATTATTTTAAAAGTCTTTTTAACCAAGCACTTAATCTCTAAATTTCCCTATGATTCTCTTATCCAATATATAGATCACCTATTATTATGTTCTATTGATAATGTGATGACTAAGATTGATTCTAAATATTTAATTAGCTCATAATTGCTTTGCTTTTAAAATAAAGTTATAATTTGTTTAAAAAAATGTGAATTATCCCAGAACATAATATATTCCAAGAATAAAAATCTTTCAAATATAATACATTTTTTTTTTCTGGTCAAGAGGTATTTAGAAGATTCTTTGATCTCATTGACCAGTATAAGCAATGGGTTCACTACTTTTTTCAAATCATTTTGCATATGTAAAATCTAACCACGTTTTCAGTAACCGAACATCTAAGCAAAATCAAACATTTGACGATTAAAATGAACCCTTCAATACCTTTCCATTCATTCATGAATAAGTAACCCAAGGTGAGCCTATGGTGTTCAGACTCAACTTCATGGGAATCAGCAGACACCAATAGTTTATTATAACGTTCCCTTCTATTCTTTGGCAAAAGACTACCCACCCTGCTTCACATCAACAAAAGCTTTAGCTCAAATAATGGAAGCCTCTGTGAAATGGGATTTAGATTTTATTTTAAACTTGGTAGATTCCTACGTGGAACGATTTTTGTTGCTCATTTAAAAACTCAGTACACAAGTGGGTTTATATCCTATAAAATTCTATTAACCCCTCACACCTTTCCAAGTACTACTGCAATTCTTTAAATCATGGCATTTTATTTCCATAATCAGAATAAGGGGATAATAATTATTAAACTCTGCCAAGTATTATCATCTATGCTCCAAATATATTTGTTTTTTAAATTCCTATAGAAAATTTAGATGCAATATTGTTTGTTATTGAATCTTATATTAAGATCAGAACAGAAAACTTTCAAGCTTTATCATTGCAAGTTTAATTTATTCACAGTATATGATTCTATATTAGAGACCAAATCAGCCTGGATGGCAGACCACAATGCATACTCTAGAGATCTTGACAAATCAATGGAGATAATAGCACTAACATTTATTGTTGTGGAAGACGTGTTTGCACGTAATATGTGGCATATGAATGTTTTTAAGGCAGCAAACATTATTAATATCACCAGGAATTCCAATTCAGAATATCCAATAGATAAAAGAACTCTTTGTGCTCTGATACTTTTGAAGTATATAGTCATTATATAATTAGAAGTCTACACACAGAAAGGTAACTTGAAGGCACAAGGAAGGCTTTAAATAATCATTATGAAAAACAGGAGCTTTAATTAAAATCTTGGCCCCCTTAAGACTCAAAATATTTCAATTCTTTAAAGAAGTTCAAAGAAGCTATTATGCCAGTGACTGATATTACAATATTAAAAATGAAAGAAAGAATGAAAAAGAAATACTGGAACAAACCTGGCTATATGTTACAGGAAAATGATCTTTAGCACTTTCAGATCAGCCACTTGTCCCCCTAAAAAAACATGGAACAATTTTATACTGAATTTTCTACCACAGGAAAGACAATTAGGATACTATATTCAACAATTATTGGAGGGAGAGTTTTTACTAAAATAACTGAAGAATCTCTGCTTTGTGTCTCATCTGTCATTATCATTATCCTGGTCTTGTAAAGATGGGCTATGGACAAGAGGCTCAGTTTTAGGGTTCTGTTGATCACATTCAAATGAGTTTCATATAGTGCTCCCTGTAATGAAATTTAAACATGTCTTTGCCATTGTTCCCTTACTTTTATGATGGATTAAAGATTTCAATTGATGGAGGGCTCCTGATTTAATGTTAGCAAAAATGTTTATTCATTCCAAATTTGGGGATTCCCAATCTGTCTCTCCTGTGAAAGAACACCAATTTAGAGTGACTGACTGATACTAGGGCATTGCAAAGACTTGCTACTTACTCAGAAATCTCCATGTCCAAATTATACTCAGTGTTCAGGAAAGTTAGAAATAGAAAGTATAATTTGGAAACTAAAATTTGCAAAGGATTTAATGAATCTTGATTTTTCATGACCTAAGATTTGTTATTGGTTTTCATATCAAATAAATTATTTATTTCTGTAATTCTCCTAGTTATTGTTTAGTAATAGGTTAACCCACCTAGCTAGGTACATCACTCTGATTATAGTGATATCCCTAGACAGGTGGGTTGACCTATTACTAAATACTCCATTGCAAAAAATCATGGTCACATACTACAAGAAATTTTTGCAAAATGCCGTTTTTTGTGTGTGTGTTTTTTTCCTAATATTTATTTAATTGTTATTGACAGAGACAATGAGACAGAAACAGAGAAAAGGGAGGGCTCAGAGCAGTCTCCATATTTGTACCTCACCAGTTTTTTTGTTGTTGTTTGTGTTTTTCTTCTACATGGTTTTGTTTCACACATGTGGGCGGGGGTAGCACAGGGCGGGAATTGGGCTGGGAGCCTCCAGACATAGGAAGCACACCCCAGTTCAGTATACGGCTTTGCATGGGCTGGGATTCAATTTTTGGTCCCCAAAACAAGCAAAACAATCACTAACCCCCTGAGCCATCCTGGCTTCCCAAAATACCTGTTCTTAAGGACATGCAGTTGAACCTTCCTCAACATTGTTTCATCAACTTTTGCATGACAGCCTGCAAATTTCTATGGAAAAGATGTTGCAAGCATGTGAGCAAAATTGAAAAAGGTTGGTTGTTGGAATCATAACTATTTATTTAAGAGACACTGCTGTTCTCATCAATGAAAGGATGTTTTGGCTCTAGACTTTAAACTGAGAATTCTTAGAAATTAGCCGAAAACTGACACATTCAAGCTCACGTAGATAATTATGAAAAGCTGAAGTTACCCAAGACTCAGAGAACTAGATCCTGAAACAGCAACGTATTGTGCTTTGATACACGTTAACATTCTTTTTTTTTTTTTTATAATTTCTATATATTTCTTTGTAGGTTTAATATACTGATTTCAAAGAACTCTAATTAGTTCCTGATAATGATGCCCAGGAGGTCCTTTCTCTCTCTCTCTCTTTTTTAATTGTTAAATTTACTGGGGCAACAATGGTTGGTAAAAATTACATAGGTTCCTGGTATACACCTCTAACATTACATCATTCTAACATTTATGTATTATTGTTGTTGCATTTCTAGCTACTTCCTGGTGTAAGTCCAATATGAGGCTACAGTTTGCTTATAATTTGGCCAGCATCAAAAATTCTGTCAACTTTTGAGTTTCACCCAACTCCACTGTGAAACAAATAGCTTCAAGTTTAATGTTCTGAACCAGTAAACACAGTATTAGAAGCAAACATTACAAAAAGACAGCTAAGCAGATAAGACTTCCTCTGTCTCACATAGGAAGAAATCTCGGGCCCTACTGTAGGAACCTGCATTTGTAACCAAACATTCATAAAGTTTGGCAAGTCACTATAAAATATAGTATACTTCAGTAGGACAGCTCACTAGGTGAATTTTCTGACTCAGATCTGTTACTGTCTGGCACCTTACTCCTCTTTTTGAATGGCATTGAAAATGTACAATACTAATCAGCTACCTTTTATGGTATATTTTCTAAAAACCAGATAGTTATTTGATTTGTAGCACCAAAGCCTATAGATTACTGCAAGCAAACTAGGCAGAGTCAGCCTTCCTGATAATCTCATATTCAAATGAACCCAAAATCCATAGTTGCAAATTGATTTCTTCTATCAAAATACAGAGATTATGAAAAAAAATAGAGATTATGGGGGAAGAGGGGGGCATCAAGTATATGGTGATGGAAGGAGAACTACTCTGGGTGGTGAGCACCCAGAAATTGTACACCTAGAAACTATTTTAAAATATATTTTTATTTATTTATTTTTATTTTTGACAGAGAGAGAGAGAGAGATACAGATACAGAGACAGAGAGAGAACTGAACTGGGGGAGCTCCCAGTTCAGCATATGGTTCCGCACTGGCCGGGGCCGGGATTCGATCCTCGGTCCCCGGTGCTGCAAAGTGAGCGCTTAACCCATTGAGCCATCCCGGCTTCCCCTGTATTTTTACTAAACAATGTAACCTCAATAAATTTAACAATAAAAAAAGGAAAAAGAATAGAAATTATTTGATAACAATTCAAGAAAAAAAAAATCTAATGCTTGACCTGTAATTCCAATACTTAACCAACAAAAAAGAATTCAGAATTGTCTTCAACTTTCTTCGAGTCTCACTTTATAAGGGGCTCAGAAAACAGGAAAAAATTCTTCATTCTATGATTCAGATCATTGCAACAATATAACCCTCTAGGAATTAAGAAGCCACATAAGATCACTGAAGTCAGAGAACTACTTGACCTAAAATTCATTAGATCGGATAAGCAGTTAACCAAAACAGAGCATCCCTAGATACAACATTGATTGCTTAAGAGGGAGCATGTGCTATCTTGGAGGAAGAAGACAGTAGCATTTAGATCCCTAAACCTTCCTGTGATCTTTGATAATCTGAAAAAGATCCAGGAAAACAAATAATTAGATTAGGTAATTTGGCTGATACCCTTTATCTGGTTCTGCATTGTCTTCACATTGGGATAGAAATCTTTTCTCTTGCTGTAATTTGGTCAGTTTTATTTCTCGGTTTACAAGTGAATAAAAACTGATTGAATCAGCTCTGATTGGATAATGACACAATGCAGGGACTGAGAATTGAGCCCATGGGCATCATCACAAGCTATGGAACTCAGATGTGAAAACATCTGTGTCAAAATAACTGTTTACTGGAAGAATTTCTAGCCTGGGAGGTGAAGACAAAAAATATTAGTAACTTTAAGAATACGATTAAAAACTTGGTGTTTGTCTGTTTGTTTGTTTGTTTATCCAAACAAACAGTTTGCTTATCTGGGAATTCAGGTACCTAATCATGATGATAGTTTATACTTCCATATAAAAAGTTAAGGGGAAGCCGGGATGGCTCAGTGGGTTAAGCGCTCACTTTGCAGTGCCTGGGACCTGGGATCGAATCCCGGCCCCGGCCCGTGCAGAACCATGTGCTGAACTGGGAGCTCCCCCAGTTCAGTTCTGTCTCTGTCTCTGTCTCTGTATCTCTCTCTCTCTCTCTCTCTCTCTGTCAAAAAAATAATTAATTATTAAATAATTAAAAAAATAAGAATAATAAAAAATAATAAATAAATATACAGTTCCATAAACTGTATATTTAA
Source organism: Craseonycteris thonglongyai (assembly GCA_004027555.1). Classification (NCBI taxonomy): domain Eukaryota; kingdom Metazoa; phylum Chordata; class Mammalia; order Chiroptera; family Craseonycteridae; genus Craseonycteris; species Craseonycteris thonglongyai. The sequence goes on along the minus strand of PVKE010018998.1, from coordinate 11,455 downwards.
AAAGATAACAGTTCATAAAAACAGCTAAAAAACCAAAACAAAAAACTTGCCTCACAGCCCTTATCTAACAAGCCCAAAAACAGTGTCATAGACTTTGTCGTAAAATAAAATCTCCTGCCTTAAATTTATTCACATTTTATTTATCAATTATACCCGATTAAAGCTGAAAAAAAATGATTTTTCCCCCATGAATAGCTAGCTTGGAATTAGAGCTGATATAAAAACATTATATTGCCCTATTGATGAGAAGTAGGTGAACAGTGATGCAATTTTTGGAGATAAAGTAATACAGGAAAATATGCAAATTCTCTGGGGGACAATTCTTTCCTTTTTGGGATTCTGTTTTGAAATATCTACAATGCATGTGCTGAGGCTGTCCATTAGATTAGATGGGAGATAATGAGTTAAGAGTTATTATTAAAAAGATGATCGTAATTGTGAATGAAAAAAGAAAGGAAACAGTGTAACCCTCTGGGAACAACAGACTGAAGAGAAATTCAGAACATGTCTGACACCCTGCTGATGCTTCAGATCAGTTCCTGTCATTTCACATTCTCAACAATCCCAGAAGGTAGTTATTATTAGCTCCCCATTTTACAGGGGAGTAAACTGAGGCTCATAGAAGCAACCTGCCGTGTCCAAAATCCCCGGTAAGTGTACGGCCTGAATTTGGCTATGGACCGTCACTTCCAATGCTCTTGGCAGCCTCCCCAGCCTGCTCCAGGGATACCTTCCTGCTTTCCACACACCTTTGTGATTATGCCTGGTGCTGACCTAATCCTGGGGCCTCTGGGAACAAGGCCAGGTGCTGATCAGGGCAGCCCGGCGGGGACTCCTGAGCCAGGCCAGGAGGTGAGAAGCAGCAGGGTCACAGGTGCAGGGGTGAGCGGTAGGTTGCAAGGCCACTGCCACCGAGGCCACTGCCACTGAGGCCACTGTCCCCGAGGCCACTGCCACTGAGGCCACTGTCCCCGAGGCCACTGCCACCGAGGCCACTGTCCCCAAAGAAGTTAGTAGAAAGAGAATATGATGGTAGAAAGGTTAAAGCGATACATATGTAGCAAACTGAATGACAATCAAATTTTAATGCCAGAGAAATGCACTAAGAATTTATTTGTGTATGTGTGTGTGGGGGGGGGGGGGGGGGGGGGGGGGGGGGGGGGCGGCATACAAACAAACAATAGCGCTGCTGTAATTTGAGCATGGAATTGACTTTCCGGAAAACTAAGCACGCATATGTCCAGGGGAGTAAAACGGTTGATAGAAACAGGGGCAGGGATTTAGGATGTGATGTGAAGTATGCTTCCTTCTTATAGAAAGGCATAATGAAAGTGTAATCAAAAGCAGAAATGTGTGGGAAACAAAGGAGAGGTTTGTGCCGGTTGTTCAATATTAGAATGCTGTTACTATCTATTGTTCAATTTACTGAATCTATATGACTTGTAATCCATTTCAGATTTTCTTAGTTTCATTTTCCCAACTGTTTCTCCACATCTATTTGATTTACATTTTTTTTTTCACATTTAAAGCTTTCTTGTAAAGCTGAACTAGGTCATAGCTTACAATCTGTTATACTTAAAGCAACAAAACCTAATATTAACATTAAAATGTATAAACTATTAATATTTAACTGATAAAGTTATGCCTTTAGTAGGGAAGTATGTGAGAAATGAATTAAATATATTCCTCTATTTTTCTCTTTGCCTTTTGGTGTTCACAGTCTTTTCTTAGACACCATCTGAATAGAGAGGGGGTTGATGAAGAGTGGGACGTTGTAGAAGTGCTAGACAAGAAATTCAAATACATAAAAATGGAAATATTTAGTTTCTGACTTCCCAAATAGATAAGAAACTTGGAATTCGGACTTCATTGATAAAGAATTTTTTAAATTTCTGTATTTGCTTTGGCCAACTGGCAGACTAGGAAAGAAATAAAAAAGATATAATCATGAAGGTATAAAAATGACAAAAGCTTTTGCAAGAAATACCAAAAAGTTCATTTTCAACAATGTATAGGAAAACTGTCCAGTGACTGGCAGGATAAAGCAACTTAGGTGAGTGACCATTGTTCTTCCTGGCCAGCATGTGGTAGGCAGCAAACTCAGGTCATGCTGAGACCACTCTGGGCCCTCCCCTCTTCTCTCTCTCTCTCTCTTTCTCTCTCTCTCTCTCTCTCTCTCTCTCTCTCTCTCTCTCTCTCTCACCTTCTCTCAAACAATAAAATAAATTTTAAAGAAAAAAAAAAAGGCAGACGCAAGTGCCTGGAACTCCAGATGCTAGCTCTGGATAAACACACATTTTCCAGCCAAGAGCTAAATACATCATTTTGAAGCAGAAAGAATGCAGAAGATATGGATTTGTACACCTCTTTCCTAACAGTCAGCCAGTAACCATCTTGGTTAGGAGAAGTGCCAGATGTGGCCTGCCCTCCAAAAATACATTCCCATAATTTATTCAAATACAGAGTAAGTTATAAAAGACACTGAAGAAAGTATGAGCTTGAACCAAAGTTACTGGTTAAGTCTAAGTACTGTCTTTTGTTTTTTTTCTTAACTACCACATGTGGTTAGAATTTATAAGAAAGAACAGCTGAACAAAGAGAATATTATTTTTAGGGAAATATTCCTTTGCAATCTGAGTGGATTGTGAATCTTGCTACATAGTTCTTCTCTTCTGTTCTCCCATGCACCTAGTGGAAGGCAGTAGAGATCCTAGTAGAGATCCTGGTACATTTCCTAGTCAGATGAAACATTCTATCAAGTTGGTAAATCAGAAGTGATATCTGAATAAAAGGTCATCTTGAAACTGGGTGAAGACAAGTAGAATTCAGTGTGGTAATTGTGATTAAATTCATGTTCCTGGCATATTAATATTCTTTTTAAAAATGTAGATATTACAATAGCGTTGTGCTTACACTTAGAATTATCTATCCCAGGAATCTGTGCTTTAAAGTTAGCAGTGGAGGTATTGGGCAATGAAGGGAAAAAGTCATGGGATAAAATAACTCCCTGAATGAGAATTTCTGTTTTCTTTCTACTTCAAAGAGTAATTTATCTAGAGAAGTTTTAGCTAAGACAGGTTATAATCAATTTCCATTATTGGTTAGGGAAATATCATTCATATTTTATTTCACATGTCATGATATATTTGGATTTGAAGTCAAACTGCTTCTGTTGCAAATCTTCAACATCACCAATTCATGCTATCTTATCACTGTCAGCAGCTTGGATTCTGAAGGAAAAATATGATGGGAAGATATATTTGGCACATATAAATTTATATTTATTTTTAGATAATAATAATTCATTTTGTCTCCTTTCATAGGAGTAAAAGTTTTGAGAGAGAGAGAAGGAAGGAGGAGAGGGAGGGAAGAAGGAATGAAGGGAGGGAAGAAAGGAACAAAGGAGGGAAGGAAGGAAGGAGAAATAGATTACCATCTTTGTTAGGCATTTCAGAAGTATCTATTTGCATGAAAGGTAACACACAGCATTATTTAGGTAATGAATTGGAAGGCATGCATTTTAAAATTATTCTTATATAGTTGTCATATTACATTTTTCTAACAAACAATACTTCATCTCTACATATTTCATATTATTTTGTGGCTTTATTCCACAGATTGTTCCAAGCTAAAGTTCTGTATAGATATGTAGAAGAGAAACAATACAATACTGTTTCCTGAAGTATCATTTGTGATAACTAAAAAGAAGGCTTTCACAATTGCTCAAACCTTTGCTATTATAGTAGTTTTCTGAGAAGAAGACATGTCCCTTTATAAGTGACAAAAATTAAAATCTTGCTGGGATATCTTGCCCTGAAGCCTTCTCCCTTTATTTATATGCTTATCGTAAACTGCCAATTAACAGAAACTCCAAAGATAGACTCAAGTGTACTTATGGATTCTTTATTTGTCAAGGAAATTGTTGTGTTTGAAGAAAGAGATGGAAAGGAAGTAGTTGAATGAATTACTTGCTAATGCTAATGAAGAAAACCTGGAAATATGATACAATTGATATAAATATCACCAGTTCCCCATTATATCAGCTGACCTTTTGTAAGAATCAAGTAGTGGAGAACAGTCTCAATAGTCGGAAAGCCTAATCTGCCTTTGGTCAACTGGCAACACTAAATACATTGTTAGTGTTAAGTTGTACTTTATATTCCTGTGACTATTTTACAAATTTTGCCAACTTTTACTTTTGAAACTCTTCACCTTTTCCACCAAGTAAAGGCACTGTGTTAAGATAGAAAACCTCTCAAAAGAGAGATGTCAGCTATAAATAAAATAACATATTTTTTCCATGCAAAGACGCCCCCGTGTATAAGACAGCCCCTACTTTTCTAACCCAATGTTAAGAAATCGGTAGGTATAAGATGACCTCCAATTACTGGTCTAACAATTTTTGACAAAAGTATTGTCTTATTTATGGAAAATACAATAGTTTAAATGTTCTTTCAACTCAAATTCATAACTGTTTTATTTATTATTTATTATTTATTTATTATTTTATTTATTATTTGGCTAGGTAGAAGTTAGAATCCTTATTAGTCATACTGGCATAAAATATTGACTGAACCAGTGTACACTTTCTTTTTTATTTTTCTGCAGTGACTAGATTTAGAGATTTGCAAATAATCAAAGGATTATCAGATCCATTTTATTGCAGATAAGCACAAAGAAGGTCAACTCTTTATAAGAATGCAGTATCTACTTTCCAAACCTCTATCGTTTATCTAGCTTTAATTTTAAATTTATTAAAATATACTTCTTTGGAAACAGTATTGTATAATGTGCCAAGCTATATCAAATGCCATTAAGTTATGACATACTCTTCGTAGCAGTAAAATAATGAAATTCTTGTTCATAAGAACTGTTTGACATCAATCTGTTTCATAGTCACATTCTCGTGTTGAAGGTTTTTTTTTTAATTGTTTTTGACAGAAAGAGAGAGACAGAGACAGAGAGAGAGAAGGGGGAGGGCCCAGAGCAGTCTCCATAGTTGTACACCTCATTAGTTTTAAATACAGCTTATTTCTACAGGTGGGTGTGGGCCACATAGGGCAGGAACTTGGCTGGGGGCCTCCCACATGGGAAGCATGGCTAGGGCAGGAGCTGAATCAGGGGCTTCCCACATGGGAAGCTTGCCCTAGCACCCCCCAGTTCAGCATATTGTCTGCCTGCATGGGCCAGGGCTGGGATTCCATCCTAGGACCCAGGAGCTACAAAATAAGTGCTCCACCTTCTTAGCCATCCTGGAATCCGTATAAGTTGGAAGTTTTAAAAAGAATTATTTCCCTCTTTTATAATAATAATAATAATTGTATACACACACGCACACACATATACGTGTACAACATTAAGTTATAATCTTTCAATTTTAGTCTTTGACAATCTTAGAAGTTTAAGGTAAAAGCTATTCAGGATTTATCCAGTCTAGAAAACTTAAAACAAATCTTGTGAAAGTACTTTTAAAATATCAGGTTAAATACAAAGGAGAAATTAAGGGAAGAGATGAGGTAAAGAGAGCAATGATTTCATATTCACCTTAAATGATCTTTTCCTTTTGCTAATTGAACATTCCAAGGTAGAAAATCAGAACTTATGGTTTGGAATAATAAAAATAAGAGTTGGTTTTAATTGAGTTGCTACTATTTACTAAATCAGCTATGTTTTAGGAGGAGTGAAATGACTGAAAACACTTTGAGTTCTGACCAAAAAAGTAAAAAAAAAATAACAAATGGCAAGTAGGGATTTAAAAATTACTACTGATAAGAATAGATTAAGATCCCAATGTATAATTAATGATCTTAAGGTTCGTTCATGTTGTCATGAGTAGCTGTAGTTCATCTTTTCTTATCACCGAGTAGTTCCATTGTATAAATGTGAGATCATCATATTAAGCGAGGTAAGTCAGACTGAAAAAATCAGGAACCATATGACTTAACTTATAGGTAGAATATAAAACTGAAGATTCACGGACACTGTTAATAGTTTAGTGGTTACCTGAGGGTAAGTGGTGAGGGGAATGAAGGAGTAGGGAGGGGGCCTCAAATATACTGTGATAGAAAGAGAACTGACTCTGGGTGGTGAGCACATAATGCAACACATAGACAACGTATGATAGAACTATACACCTGGAACCAAGGTAAGTTTTACTAACCAATGCCACCCACCCCCAATAAATTTATCAGAAAAAAAAAGAAAAAAAGAAAAAAAAGAACAGGATGTAGCTATGACACAACCAAGACTCCTAAGGCTTTCTGTCAAATCTTGATCCTTAGATGTTACACCTAATGGAATGCTTGGGAGTGCAACACAAAGCACCTCCAAACACTCTTCTCACATGGGTAAGGACAGAGGATTGGTTTTCAGATCTTCCTGTAGAATGCATAGGGTTTGGCCATATACCCTCAGAAACGAAACAAGATCTGGGATTACCATCACACTCTTCGAACAGGCACACACAACACAGAGAAAGAAATTGTGGCTTCTGTATTGTGATTTCTCCTAAAAAAACTCCAAATGGGTAAGTCATCCTTCATTCCACGTGAGTGAGAATTTGAAATTCTATTTGGAGAACTTTGGAGAAAAAATAACAGAGCACAGATGGCTCTACAAAACAAGTTTCAGTTGAACCAGATTGAGCTGAAACAATGTGAGAGGTAAGAGGTGGTTCATCTTACCAAATACATTTTTATTTGTAACAAGGTATCAACCTTAACGTTCCACTGAAGTATTAAATTACTAAATAGTGGATGTCAAAATGAGTTCTAATATAGACAACCCTCTGGAGAAGTCAAAGCAAGTATCTCAAATCATCTTTAAAATTCACAAGCATCATTGGTAAATAGTGGAGAAAGAACATAAGATTACTTTTGGAGAATATTAGTGTCTATACTCTTCCTAATGGGTCTCCAGTGGATTTCTTCAGAGAGTGCATTATATGTTACTGGACATCTACAGAACACTTAGGACTAAAGTTTAGCCTCAATCCCGTGTCTAGAGCAAAGTCAGGAAACTCTGTAAAAAGCTAGATAGTAGGCATTTTGTATTTTACATGCCATATAATCTCAGTCACAGCTACTCAATTCTGCCTTTACAATGCAAAAGCAGCTATAGATAATGTATAAATAAATGGCACATATACCAAGAAAACTTTATTTATACAAACTGAAGTGACTTCCCAGGCTCACAAAGCAGTGACACAAGGGGTAGATTAAAACCTCCCACTTCCTGTTTTTCCAGTTTTCTTTTCACTAAAAGCTAAAACTGCCTATATAATTTTTATGTATTAAAAATACCTTGTTTGGGGGGAGCCGGGATGGCTCAGTGGGTTGAGCTCTTGCTTTTAGCCCCGGGGACCGAGGATCGAATTCTGGCCCCGGCCTGTGAGGACTCATATGCTGAACTGGGGAGTGCCCCCAGTTCGGATCTCACCAGGGTTCCTGCCCTGTGCAGCCCCGTGCCCACCTATGGAATGAAACTATGTGGAAGAATGGATGATTTGCAACTATGGAGACTGTTCTGGGCCCTCCCCATTCTTTCTCTCTCTCTCTCTCTCTCTCTCTCTCTCTCTCTCTCTCTCTCTCTCTCTCTCTCTCTCTCTCTCTCTGTCAAAAACACTAAAAATAAATCTTTAAAAAAATACCTTGTTTGCATTTGGAATGTGTCAGATAACTGACCGTTACTCATTGAAGAGAGTAAGCACCAAGCTTACGGTATGTCTCTTAGCATTACATACTACCTAATTGGGTGCAGTGGGTGAATAATAAAGAACTTGCAGGTTAATTTTAAAGGTGTTAAAATGTCCACACAGAAATTAAACACATTAAAAGATTAGGGCAGAACTTCAACTTCACTAATCAGTGCATGTTATAAGACTTTCAAATATATTTATAGAGATGGCAGTGGTAACTTTATAGAAAAATGCACAAAAGCAAATTAACCTTGCAGCTTATGTTAACACATCTGTGGTCGGTCTGTGATGTGTTAAAATTTGGGAGCACATTTAAGTGTTTCTTTTAATTATCATACCATCAAATGTTAATATTATAAATCGATGTGTTAGAACTCTGGAATCACTTCTGTGGACTCCCAAGGCCTCCAAGGAGCAAGTTTGGAGAACACTTGCCTGTGGTGTTTGATGGCATCATACAGCCATCAGGCTTAAAGGAAACACTCACAACTGTCCCTGAGTTATTTTGGTTAGGCAGGAGAGAAGAAAGGCCAGCTTGGGAAGGGACATATGATGAGAACCAAATATGGACAACTAAGTTTATCATCTGTGAATATTCATAAGGCATTTCTCTGACATTTCCCAAAATTTTTCATCTTTATAAAACAGCATTTTGATCTGAAAGTGTTGGGGAAATACATGAAAGATAAACTATGTGTCCAGAAAACTTTGAATAGTTGTCCCACCAGGTCAGGGAAGCTTTGTAGATATTTGCCATTTGAAAGATCATTTTTTCATTTGAACATATGGGCTTAATAGACCTTTACTCCCAAGGCATGGTTTTTAGTAAGGCTGCGGCTGCTCTCTTCCCATGTCACAAGTTCTATAAGTATTACAATGGGTTACAAACCTATGAGCTTCCTCATACTTTTTATGTTGCAATATATCTTGACAATTTTGCATTTGTCTACTTTGTAGTAGGCGTGTTAGCAGATGGAGAAAGTCATGTCAGTATTCTAAAAGAAAAAAACATATTATAATTCAATGTCTTCACTGTCAGTCATGAAGACAGGTCACTTTGAGGGGGAAAACAGCAGAGACAATGCCATTTTTATTAAGCTTGATGGTAGATGAAATTGTAATTATAAATTACACTTCTAAATTGTTCTTCTAAAATGGATGAGTTTCAAATTTTGCTTCAACTACTTAAAAATAAGAACTCTCGCAAGGAAAGTTAATGACTATTAATTATTATCTTAAGTAGAATACAAAGGTATTTTTCTAAGAAAAAAATTTCTGTCTGACAGTCTCTTAGAACCCATAATCTTTTAACACTGTAGTATAAAAGAACCAATAAATTAATCTGAGGACAAGCAAGACAGTTAGTTTGCATCTTTCTCTAAAAATTCTTCTAAGGTACTCTGTGTAATTATATAGGAAATTTCCAAAGCAGCCATTAGCACTACTGAATTGAGAAATTTATGGAGCAAAGCCTTCAAATTCAGATTGGCTGGGGTTTTTAACAGAATTAAAATCTATAATCACATGTGAATTCCAATAAATCTGCAGAAAGAATTCATACTGGAGCAATACTGTTGATGTTATCAAAATCTAGTTTGTCTCTCTGTCAGGTATTGCCTACCAGAGTAGCCAAGTGTATGTCTAGATAAAATAGACATGGAGGAAATAATCTGCCTAAGCATAGGTATGGCCCTGAAGTTTTCCTGTAGCAACCACCACACAACCCAAGGCAATAAAATTCAAGGCACTATAGGCAAGACTCTGACAAAGGTAGTGTAAATCAACTTGTTTTGTTAAGTCTTCTATCTTCCCATTTCCATCACACTGCTATACCTAGAGAGCAATCATGTATCCTTTCAACAGTAAATTCATATTCAGGTTAATGCACCGATTCATGGTATAAGTAGCTACTACTGCAAATATGATCAGATTCTTGTTCAAAATGTTGTTTAGAGACATGGCAAGTTGATTCTCTAGTGGCTTATCAGGGAACACAGTTTATAACCAAAATGGCCCAAGAATGGCTTTATAACATAATACATACCACACTCCAAACAACAGTTATACTAGGTTAAAAGGGTGTTCTAATCTATCCTTATAGCTAACAGAACTAAGAAAGGAATAGCAAAAAAAGCCTCAAATCAGCAGATGACAGGAAATAAAAATTAGAGCAGAAATAAATGAAACAGAAACTGAAAAGACTATAGAAAAGATCAATGAACTAAGAACTGGTTCTTCAAGACTATTAAACAAAATTGCCAAAAACTTTGGCTAGAATCACTAAGTAAAAAAATAGGGAAGAGTAAAATTACTAAATTCAGAACCAAAGGTAGAGAAGTTGCAATGGATACCACAGAAATACAATCACTATAAACAATTATATGACTCAAATTAGAAAACCTTGAGGAACTTATAATTCTTAGGCTAATACTACTTACCTAGAGTAAAGCATGAAGAAACAGAAAAATCTGAATACTTTGACCAGTAGTCAGGACGTTGAAGAAGTAATCAAATACCTTATAAAAACAAAATTCTAAGACCAGATGACTTCACTATTGAATTCTATTAAATATTTAGAAAAGATTTAATGTCTCTCAAAGTTTTTCAAAAAATTGAAGAAGAGGTAATTCTTTCTAATTAATTTTATGAGGCCAATACTACCATGATAATAAAACTATACAAGGACAACACACAAAAAAAGAAAATTGCATGCCAATCTCTCTGATGAACATAGATGTAAAAATTTTCAACAAAATATTGGCACATCAAATACAACAATATATTTGAAGTATCATATAGAATGAGTAAGTGGGGTTTATTCCAGGAACGCAAAGATGGTTTAACATCTGTACATCAATCAATGTGATATACCACATTCACAAAATAAGGGATAAAAAAAAAAGAACATGAGGGAAAGCTGGAATGGCTCAGCAGGTTAAGTGCTCTCTTTGCAGCCTCCGAGACCTAGGATCGAATCCTGGCCGTAGCCCTGGCCAATACAACCCCATATGCTGAACTGGGGTGTGCCCCCAGTTCAGTTATTGACCGGGCCTATGCGGGAGGCTCCCGGCCCAGTTCCTGCCCTGTGCAGCCCTGTGCCCACCTGTGGAGTAAAACTGTATCAAAAACTAATGCTATCAACTATGGAGACTGCTCTGGGCCCTCCCCCTTCTCTTTCTTTCTCTGTCTGTCTCTCTCTCCCTGTCAAAAAAACAATAAAAATAAATCTTAAAAAAAAATCATACGATCATCTCAATAGGTGCAGAAAAAGCATTTGCCAAATTCAATATCCATTTATGATTAGAAACTTCCAATAAAAAGGGGATGAAAGAAAATTATCTCAGCATACTAAATGCCATATGTGACAAATCCACAGCTAGTATCATATTCAAATAACTGAAAGATTTTCCTCTAAGATCAGGAATAAGACAAGTATGTCTACTGTCACTAGTATTATTGAACACAGTATTGGAAATTCTATCTAGAGAAATCAGGGAAGAAAATTATAAATCAAAAGCATCCAAATTGGAAAGAAGGAAGTAATGCTTTCACCATGTGTGGATGACATAATTTTATAGATAGACAACCCTAATGGGGGGAAGCCGGGATGGCTCAGTGGGTTAAGTGCTCACTTTACAGTGCTGGGGACCAAGGATCAGATCCCGGCCCCGGTCCGTGTGGACCCATATGCTGAACTGGGGAGTTCCCCCAGTTCAGTTCTCTCTCTCTCTCTCTCTCTCTCTCTCTCTCTCTCTCTCT
>PVKE010018997.1:0-28933 GCA_004027555.1 Craseonycteris thonglongyai | reverse complement strand
TTTAACGGTCTATTTTTAACAGGGTGGAACCATATTTACCATAAAGTTAATCATGCTTTAAATTTCCATCAGTCTACTGATGACTTAAGACAGGATCAGTATAGTAGACATTTATTTGGAGGAGTTTCCCTACCTTTAGTTTCCTTACAGCATCTCTCACAACTTCTGTTCCTTTGGGCTGCTCCACTTCTGTACTGCCAAGAAACTAAAAATGGTCATTTGTAAGACAAAATGTAGGCTTTACTACATCATATATTATTAAATTATTTTGAAATATAACATCACATAATAGAATGATGTGATAGTAATGGAAACATAAACGCTAATTACATAGAAGAGTTATTAATTTATATTATTTTAAATAATATGAAAATGTCCATATATTATCTAATCACACATAATTTTTAATATTAAAAGATTTTTTAAAAACATATTTTCCTAAGTATTTTACTTGTAGATTTTTACTGGTAGAAAAACTTTATTTAACTGAAAAGAAAATCATTTCATTGGACCAAGAGAAGTAAACTTGACATCAAAATTTAATATTTAAAGCATATTAAAAAATTTTAATGTTATCTGTAAATGCAAAGCACATAAATGCTCTTTATTTATTACTTTATTTAAATGTCAATGGTATATTTTAAGATATTAATATGGTTTAAGAGTTTACAATTTCAAATCAACATTTTTCTTTTTCCAAATATAACATTCATATAGTATGCAAAAGTTCAAAATACAAACTTTAATGCCAAATATAGACCATCCACCGAAACTATAAGTCAAACTACATTAAAAAATAAATCATACATGATCTATACTTTTAATAAATTTTCATTTATCCCTGAAGGATATTTGTTATAACCTGACCTAGTCAAAAAAAAAGAAAGAAAAAAAAGTTTCATAATAAATTAATACATAAAATCTCTATCTTAGAGAGACATAATGCCTCCTAAATAGAAATCTAATGCCACAAAATGTTCAAGATCAATTAAAATAGAAATATGGGTATTTTATTACATAAAATGGTTCTATGTAAACAGCAAATAATTAAGTATATATAATTTACCGAAGACTTTTTTGGTTACATACTACCAATTATACCACCAAAGTGAGTCACTTATATAAATTTATCACTTTTTATATAAATGATGTGTGTGTGTGTGTGTGTGTATACTTTACATAAAATGATTATATAAAACTTCTTTCATGTATTAAGTCGTAGAATGAAAGAGGACAAAATAGTAATGTCATGGTATCTTTTTAAATCACATTTTATTCCTTCCTTCATTCTTGAAAAAAATTTATTAAAGAAATGAGAATCTTGCTTCTCAAAATGGCTCTCTGTATTACTGAGAATGTGCCTGGGGAGCAGGTTAACATATAATAATGCAGACTCCTTGGTCATGTAAGCAGGCATTCTTAGGCGTAGGGCTAGGAAATTCAATTTCTAAAAGTATCACAGGCAGTTCCTTGTACTCCAATCTAAGGAACAGAGTTAGAAAATAGTAAAGGTCAGGAAGATAGTGGAAGGTAATACAATAGGTGAGATGAAAATAAAGGCGATAACTGCTGATCCCCATTCTGATGAGTTCATGGAGGAGAAAAAGTGAAGCTCAGAAACTAAGGCAAAGAATGTTTCACTTGTCAGATTCTGTAAGGTGCAACAGCTCCTTTTCCTAATATGCTCAAACTAATTCAAACAACTGCTACAAGGACCTATAGATATATCATCAGGCACTTGGTTTGGCCTAAGGGTTGACTAGGCCTGCAAAAAGACCAAAATCAATGGAAAAATTCTTAGCTTTGAATTGAAAACCTACTACTCAGACATGGGACACAGCTAAACCGATTCCTGACACTAAGGACCTGTCACATTTCTTATTTCAGATCAGTGTATTCATTGACTTGTATATGATAGAATCACATGGGAGCTCTAAAATTAGACTGGTGCCTAGGAGTCTAACTTAATTGGTCTGGGGCAGAGTCAGGTCATCTGTATATTTTAAAGCTATATCAGTAATTTTAATGTGCCACCAGATTTAAAAAAACACTGTTTTAGATCATCCAGAAAAGATAAAGGGTTCAAGGAAAAATAGGGGAGTTAACACAATAGGAACTATTTAGTTCTGAGTAAATCCATGGGGTAAACTGTTTTCAACATGTTTGAAATTATCATTGAAAGATTCTGCATGAGTGGGTGGTCTAGAGTGCTAACAGGAACAGGGAGGCAAAGGCAGAGAGGCTTTTTATTGATAAGTGATTCTTGAACTGCAAGAAGGAAGTGCCTGATGTGTCAATAACAGACTGTAAGAGTTACTAGAAATCTTTACAGAAAGAATATTCATACTTTGGCAGAAATGTCATGAGTCATAGGTATTATATGTAAATAGGCTCATATGGGAAAATTATGGAAGAACTCCAAGAACATTCTAAATGAACCAACCTCTTGCTGTGCTCCAGGAACTTTTTAATATGTTGGTTTAAGTAGTCCATCTGAGTAATGAAACACAGGGAAAAGCCTTGAATAATGGTGGGAATTATAAAGAGAACTAATAAGGAGCTTGCCACATAATCCAATTTTTCTATGTAATGTTAGATGACCTAAATGGAAATAATTTTAAAAACTGAAAAGTAGATTCTTTACAAATTTTTTTATATTTGTTAAATAATAAACATTGTGATACTTAGATTAAATAATTCATAACCATATGCATTCCATTTGTCTATATAAAATATTTATAAAATTCTTAAATATGCAGCATTCTGGAATAAACTCTAGGCTTAGAATCTGAAGATGTCAGAAAAGTCACTTAATCTCTGCCTTATTCGACCCTTGAATAAAACAACAATATTGCTCTTCTCTCCTTATAAAATTGTTCTGAAGATCAATTATAGCAAGACGAAAGAAAAAACAACCCTTTGTAAACTGCAAAGTGTTTTATATTATAATTATGAAGGATTGCCTTTCCCTTATTTGATGATTGGGAAAGACATTGGAATTTAGTGGATACTGTTGGTACCTACTCAGTTCGCCTAGGATCCACTTTACCAGCATTGGAACCCATTAGTTTCGGTGTGCTTTGCTGATAATGGCAAGACCTTGTGAGGATGTGCTTTGGGTAATGAGGTCACTTTGCCAGCATCGAGAGCTGGAAACACCTGGAAGTTTTTGCTTTCCCCTTACCATCACAGTCTTTAGCCAATGACTTGTATGGAAATACAAAGATGTACCCCTTTTCTTGGAGTGGGGGTAAACTCTCAGGTGTAATGTTTGAAATCAGGTGAAAGCTGGGCTCCATCTGCAGATGTACTCTCTCTTGATTTCTATCTTTTCTCTGTCCTGCTTCCCTGAGCCCTTACTGGTTGTTCCTGGGAGCACTCCCTTAATAAATCACATGCACTCAAATCTTTGTTTTAGGGTTTAATTCTGGGAGAAAACTGAACATTAGATACAGTTAAACACTTAAATCTTACATTCAGAAACATACAGTCTAGGATACAAACCCACAAAAAATGAAACACTCTGTCCTAAGTGCTATCAACAGGCTTGTGTATGGGTTAGAGGTTGAATTGATTTTCATCTTTTTCTACTCTGCCTGGTGCCTGAAGGATAAGAGAAAAAATGGAACCGAATCATGACATGACCAAGGGATTGATCCACCCCATCCCAACAGAGTTAGTTGTTAACTACAGGGGGAAATAGGGCCGGGCAGCTCTGGCCTATAAAATGCTAGGCCTGGCTGAGCACAGAGGAGTGGCATCTCACTAAGTCAAAGAAACTAAGCCAAGTCCACATGTGGAATGGAAAATATACTAGACCCTTTCCCACTCTGGCTCCCAGGAGGTTGAATAAGTCATACAAGATTCCAGATAGGAATCTTTTCTAGGCAAAATTCTTCCTCCTCACACCCTTCCCTGACCCCAAAACAGACAACCTGTGCTGACAGTGGGGTTTCCACATGAAATGTATGGGTCACCTGATCAATCACCAGTTGACAAGTCCTGCTTGTATACACAAGAACTGCCAGATTTTCAGTGCCTTAAATATCAAGTCACACCAAGTATGTGCATATATTTGAGGAAAACCACTCACATGAAAAACAGGGAGAAAAAGAAACAGGAACAAAAAAAGAATGGAAAAGAATCAGAGAGAAAGCAGGAATAAAAAAGATGACTAAACATTTGAAGTCCATATCAATATGTTGCATCTTTGATAAAAACAGGATATTATACAAAGCAACATTTAGAGAACAAAGAGGAGCTCACAGAACTTAAAAACATGATGCAGGCAATTTAAAACATACTAAGAATATTAGAGATGAAGTTGAGGAAATTTATCAAGTAGTAATTATTGGGCACTTATCATTTATCAAGTATTATTTTAGGAGTTGGTGATACAGCAGAGAACACACAAAGCAAATTCTTTGTCCTTATTGACCTTATACCCTAGTGAAAGGAGCCAATCATAAACAATACAACATAAAGAAGTAAATTACATCGCATTTAGATAAGTGCTCTGGAGAGGGCAGGAATGAAAGGAAGCATTCAAAAAATATGTGAATGTATCACTGTGTTAAAAGAATATGGTCAGAGGAGACCTCACTGATAAGATGAAATGTAAACCAACCAAAAGAAAGGCAGTGATATGTGGAGGAAGGCAGACTTGGCCAAGGAAATAAGAAGTGCAAAAGCCAGATGTTTAAAACAAAGTAAAAAAAAAAAAAAAAATCAAACAGAACTACTAGAGAATTGGTCTAGGACAATGTTTTCAAAATTTAGTCCCTAGAACATTACATAATGCTTTTTAACAATACAAATTCTACTGAATCAGAAACTCTGCGGGTGGGTCCAGCAATCTATTTTAATATCTCTTCTAGGTGATTGTGATGCATGTGTAAGTGAAAACCACTGTTCTAGATTCAATATCAAACCAAATAGCATTCTAGAAATAGAAAACAGGAAATATTGAAAGAAGAAAATTATCTAACACTTCTCCAGAAACAAAGGTTTGAATTTTCAGACTACAGGACTCAAGATTACACCTTTGTAATGAGTGAAAGCACATGTACAAGCATAATACATTAGGCTCATCATCAACCCACTAGAGACAAAGAATATATCATAATAGATCCCAGAAACAAACTAATGAACAACAACAAACCTACAAAGGACCAGGAATGTGAATGATATCAGACTTTATGTCAGCAAGTGTAAGGAAAATAACTTCAAAATTTTAAGGAAAAAAATGATATGGAGTCAAGTTTCCAGGTTATGAGGAGAGAAAAATACACATTGAGATATAAAAACAACAAAAAATTTACCTCTCCATCCCCATTTCAGTAAGAAAAGAAAGAAGTAAAATAAAACAAAGCAAAAGTGAAATCCAGGAAACAGGGGAGGAAATACAGAATGGTGCTGATAAAACTAGCACACATATGACAAATCAAGGCACAGCAGTTAATCAAATTACTCAGAAACAAAGAAGACAGTAAGTAACAAAGGGACACAGAAGAATTAAAACTGGTTGCTTCAGTGAGTGAGACTTGGGAAAAGAGCTGGGGAACATTATGTTTTTTGTATTACAAGGCTTGGGAAAATATTTGACTATTCAAAATGAAATAAATTATTTTGAAAAAATAAAAGTTAAATTAAGCATGCAAATGATAAGTTAATGTTGCACATATTCATTTATTAAGGTGTTTTTTGGTTTGTTTTGTTTTTTTGAGTCTTTACTATGAGTTAAGCATTTGTTAAGTGCTGGGTATAAAGCAGGGAAAAATGTCCTTATGCTCATGGGGTTTACAGCCTAGTAAGTGTGTGTGTGTGTGTGTGTATCGATACGTTTATGTTTCCTTATGTCTAGATCACAGATTTATAATACAACTTAGATATCAGAAGTAAAAGTAACATAAGTAATAACACAGACAGAGCACATAGAGTGTGAGTATTAGTGTCCAGCAGATGTAATGCTGTAACATCGTAAGGTTTGCTTTGTCTCACTCAAGGTGGAAAGCAATTTGAACATTTCATCTAAAATGTCATATAGTGTGACATTGTTATGTTACAGAATTACATGCTTATGAATTTGTAATAAAAAATTTGGTATACATTACCAACTCATAAAAAAGGGGGCATTACTTCTGCCAGACACTGTATTTAAGATCAAGTGATCAGAAAAGCCCTCTCTAAAAACGTGACATTTTAAAAAAGAACTGAATGAACCGAAGAAATAAAACATACAAACATGCACTCAAATATGTTGAGGTTAAAATGCCTCTCATGTTGTCAGCTAGAGAAGCAGATTCCACAGCTCATATATAAAGTGGAACTTGGGAAAGCAGAATTCTGGATAGAAGGTCCACAGACCAGGGAGACCGTGGCAATGAGATCTCAATGGAAGGCCTGAGAGACAAAGAAGAGTGTCAAAATCACTGGCAGCTGCCATGTTCCAGAAGATGAAAGATAGTGATGCTGCAAACAGGAATAAAGGGAACTAGCAAGGGAATTCAGAAGTTATATCATTAAAACTACTAATTGGGGTTGTCAGATCAGCAAATAAAATTATATAGACACCGCTATTGTTGGGAATGTACATAAACTGGCATAACCACTCTGGGAAAAAGTTTTGTAGTTTTTTTTTAAAACTAAACACAAACTTATCATAGGATACAGACACTGCATTTTGGGGGGGTACTTATTTCATAGAAATGAAAACTTATGCTCACACAAATGTTCATATTTTTTAATAACCAAACACCAGAAACAACCCAGATATCCTTCAGGAAATGAGTGATTAAACAAACAATAGTACATCTGTATTATGGAATACTACTCAGCAATAAAAATGAATGAATTCTTGATACATACAACAACTTGGGTGACTCTCAAAGGAATTATGTTGAATAAAAAAAGTCAATATGAAAATTTTTTTCCATTACGTGTTTACCTAAGTGAAAAATACAGAAATATTTTATATATCAGCTTAGAAAATAGAACATTGGTATATTTAACATTTTAAAATGAGTAAAAATAATTGCTTTTATGTTTTAGTAACTTTTATATCTTAGCTCCTCCATGTGACAGAAAAACATACCATTGATGAAAAGAGAGTATAAACATGTATCAGACTGTTTTTGATTTATATATATTGATTCAGAATGCTATTTTTCAGTGTGGCAAAAAGCAAAAGAGAAAGTTATGTGTTCAGTGGCAAGTGATAACGGTTGGTGCCATTTTCTATTAAGCATTCAAGTTTATATTAATTATTCCTATTTATAGCCCCCAAATAACAACACTCATTTCATTACATATTTTTGTTTTTTAGAAAGATCAGGCATTAGATTTTACATAAGAACAAGTGTGCACATTGTTTACATAGACTTATGTTTTGAACCTGCCACAAAATTTTTCTGTTTAGTTATGAATAAACATGTATGTTTTAATAGTAACATATGTTCATTATAGGAAATTCATAAACTACAGAAAATGTTATCAACAAAAAAAAGTATCAATGGGAAGTTGGGATGGCTCAGCAGATTAAGCATTTGCTTTGGAGTCCTGGAGCCTGAGGATCGAATCCCGGCTCCAGCCCGTGTGGACCCAGATGCTGAACTGGTGTGTGTCCCCAGTTCAGTTCTTGGCAGAGCCTATGCGGGAGGCTCCCACCCCAGTTCCTGCCCTGTGCAACCCCGTGCCCACTTGTGGAGTGAAACTATATGGAAAAAGAATGATGTCAACTATGGAGAATGCTCTGGGCCCTCCCCCTTCTCTGTCTCTCTTTGTCAAAACAAACAAACAAACAAAAGAAACCAATAAAAATAAATCTTAAAAACAACAACAAGTATCAACTTTTATCTCGCAACAAAGTAAATATTATTGAAAACATTGTTATCTTTCAAATTCATGATATAATAAAAGTAATCTGTCAGACAATATTAGGCAAAATTATGAAAATAAACAAAAACCTCTTAAATTACTATATATGATTGATTGATTTATTGGACATTCTTATGTATACACATATATATATATATATGTTTATATTTTAATCTTGACTATTAGCTGAGTTATTAAAAAGGCTGAGATTAAAACCCTGAATTTGATTCCTAAGCAATATGAAAAAGTAAAAAGATATTAAAGGACAAAAGAAACACTTAGAATATATTGGGCTTCAGAAAATAAGCTGATAGCAATCTAAAAATATTTTGTATATTCTTAGTCTGTATATATTTAAAGGTATGACAACATGGCATATATTTTCCACAGATTTTACAAACTATAAAATTTCTTTTAATCTTCTATAAAGACTTTGACAAATACAGAGCAAATTTATAATGTTATAAAAAGCAAATTAGATATTCATACAAATATTCCAATCTATGCATCTTTCTGCTCAATATATCTAAATACATAGCAGATGTATATACTCACAAAAGGTATTTTAGAGGTTACTGTCATTGAAATTAAAAACATAAAAATGTCATCAAACTCACTATTATATACAAAGTATTTATAGCCTTCTTAAATTAAAATTCTATTGAGTAATTTTACATTTGGCTTAATGTTTTCCAAAATTCCCATAACTATTTTTCAATTAATTAAAACGATACAAACTTAAATACAAATTGCAAGTGATGTCTGCATTCATTTATTGTATTTCTTTCATTGTATTCCATTATGCTTACAATAAGCATTTAGCAAAAAACATGAGAAAAAATTTGAGGATTCCACTTTCATTTTAAATAGTTGAAATTGGCTTTCTTCTTCTTATTTTTTTTTCCCCTTTAAAGGCTACTGATACTTTGTTTTATGACTTGCTTCTTTGCCAGTAGAGAGCAGTGTTGGACATCATATGGCCCCATTTATATCTATTTCACTTGTTTCCTCAAATGCTTTTAGAATAATAACTCTATGAATAATGTAAGGTGTTATTTTTTAATGCTAGATTAATAACCATTAATAGAATTAAATAAAAAGTTACTAAGCCTAACTGCTCGCTATGAAATTTGACATTACTTAACATATGAAGAAGCTAATTTATAAATAAAATAAATGGAATACATCTTTTATTTATATCAAAGTCAAAATATGCCAACTTTATGTAGATAAATAATTATCTACATAATTATTTTAAAATATTGAAGAAAATAATTTCTACTTTTTACAACATGAAAGCTTTATCTAACTTCAAGGTTTAATAACTATTGATTATGACTAATGGATATTCTAATTATAGGGAAAAAAAGGATATGTCTCTATCTTTGTAACCAAGGTTGCAGAGCCTTAAGTAGGATTGGTCTAATTTGCTTGGCATTCACTTGACTGCATATGTATAAAAAAATATATACACTTAAACCTTCTAACTACTCAGCTGTACTCAGTAGATAAGCCATATAAGAGTAGGCCAAATTAATTATATACTTTTTGTTTGGCTGACTTGTGATAAACACAGTACCAAGCAACACAAAAGAAAACATTTTTAAAAAGCACATCATGTTCGTCCATTGCTAAAAAAAGGGTCAGAATCTCTCGGATTTAAACCTATTACTTAATTGTCAAAATCATAATCCTGAAAAAAAAATTAGAATAGAGCCAAAAAAAAGAAAAGTTCTATTTAAAATTTTAAAGTAAATACTCTAAAAGGTTATCTTTTAAAGGAGGGCCAGGACATTTTGATAGTGGGTGTAAAAATATTTGGCTCAGTATTAAGAAGTCTACATTTTATATTTGATTTACTATTTAGGTTTCTCATTTTACTCTAGTAAGTTCTTATTAAATTATATGTTCCTTTTTTTACACAAATATGGCATGTATTATTTTAATAGGCTATTGACTTTCAAATAGGTCTTTAAAATTTAAGCCCAGAACAAACTTACTTGTTATAAACAAGAACCCATGCTCACTGCGCACTCTGCAAGGGTCTCTCAAATAGAGCTTTGAATCACATTATCACAACAGAAGCAGTATGCTTTTGTCCTAACCCAGAGGTCCCTTCAACAATAAAAATTCCTTCACATCTGAGGAGTAAGACAGGTGGAATGAAGGACAGGGTTCATTTGTATGATTATAAATAGAAGTATTACAAAAATAAACAACACTAACTTATACAGAAAACCAGCATGGGCTTTGGAGTGAGACCGGCTTCACAATCCATTTTCTCATTAGAGACCCACATGATTGTGGACTGAGGAGACATTCTCATTCAAACCTCATTATTTTATAAATGTGAAACTGGGGACCAGGAAGGTGAAGTGACTTCTCAAGGTCATAAAGCTTGTTAGTAGCAGCGCTAGGGCTGGGATTCCAGCTCTCCTAATTTTCAGACACGTACTCTTTACTTTTGCTACCTTAAATAAAACAGAAATAGAATAAAAGATAATATAGTGTCCTGGACATATATTACTTATTTATGCCACATCCATTGCCTTATTAAGATTCATGTTACATAGTCTTTCTATCATGAGGTTCACTTGAAAAGCTCAGGGAATCAAAAATTATTTTGTTGATTTTACAGTTTGGTAATCTGAACTTCTAAATTCCATTTATTTACTAAACATTTTGGACCCTCTATTTCCTCATTCATAAAGTGGGGATAAACTTACAGCTTTTGTGAAAATTAAATGAGAAAATCCAACCAAAGACTGGCATAGAGTGAAGATTCAGTGAATTGATGTGTAGAAATTAAAATATTAGTAACAGTCACAAGCAAATTAAAAGAGCTAACCCACTCACAATGAACTGTGAAGTAAGCAAGAAAAAACCTTTTTTAAGCCATTAGTATTTGAATTTTTACTACTGAGGCAGCTAAATCCTTATCAACACATACACAGGCATACATTTTTCTCAACATATTATTGGCTATTTTCAGACATTTATCTAATTCTCACTGTAATTCAGTTGTAATTCTCATTGAAATTTAGTCAAATAAAACTTGAGACAAGTGACAGTGTTAGGATATCAGTACATGATACGCTGGTTTGTGGATGCTTCATCAAGTATTTATACTGTTTTTCACAAAGGCTAGATACCTTTCTTGTTAAATATATTCTTGTGTGCTTTATAGTGTTGGGTAAATAAGATTTTCTTATTCTATTATTACAAGTTACCGTCCTACAGAAAATATTTACCCTGTACTCAGTCAGCTTATATTTTCTTTTCTTTTTTTTTTTTTTAGATTTATTTTTATTGTTTTGATAGAGAGAGAGAAAGAGATACAGAGACAGAGAAGGGGGAGGGCCCAGAACAGTCTCCATAGTTGCACATCATTGGTTTTTCCACATAGTTTCATTCCACAGGTGGGCGCGGGGCTCCGGTGAGAACCGAACTGGAGGCACTCCCCTGTTCAGCATATGGGTCTCCACGGGTTGGGGCTGGGATTTGATCCTCGGTCCTCAGGGCTGCAAAGTGAGTGCTTAACCCACTGAGCCATCACGGCTTCCCCCTTATATTTTCTTAAACCTAGTAGTTTCTGTTTGTTTGTTTGTTTGTTTTTAAAGATTTATTTTTATTGTTTTTGAGAGAGACAGAGATTGAGAGAGAGAGAGAGAAGGGGGAGAGCCCAGGGCAGTATCCATAGTAGCACAACATTGGTTTTCTACATAGTTTCATTGCACTGCTTGTGTTCCTAAATTCTGTTAAAAAAAATAATAATAAATAAATAAATATATATATATGTGTGTGTGTGTGTATATATATATATATATGGTATATGTATAAATATAAATATATGTTTATATTTATCTAGAGAAGTCCTTATATATCAAGAACCCTCTCATCTCTCCTTATTCTCCTCCCCCCCCAACACACACACACACACACTTTATGGAGAGAACATTCTTTAAAAGCTCCAGCACTCCTCCTAATTCAGGGGATAGCATTCCCAGCACTTGTCCTCTGAGACATTATATTATTATTATCATCATCATTATCAACACTAGCATTATTATTTCTATATCCTAATCCATTTTAAAAGTATTTGTTGTGCATTGTCTATGGATCAGGTACTATTCTAGACAGTAGGGATATAGCAGTGAACAAAACAGACCCAAATCTCTGACCTACTAATGCTGCTATAGGCTACACCTTATCTTAAGCGACCAGAGAAGATGCCTAGTTTTTTCTCACAGGTTATTTCATTCCACTCTGCAACAAGAAGTGTTCGAAATAAACAATAATTGCTATGGTGGAATTTTCTGGATCTAAGTGATCATTATTTGCTTGAAATCATAAGCCATTTTGGAGAAGACTTCATCCTCAGCTGTGAACAGAACTTTACACTTGATTACCAGTGTAGAGCACACATATTATGAGACTTCATTACTCAAATTACTGTCCTCTTTTCTCTAGAAAAGGAGGAATATCTACTTTTTCAATCTCTTCTGAGTGAAAAATGAATGTGGGCTAATGATACGCCTGAAAGGCACACTTATTTATTTCTTTAACAGACTTTCAGTTAATGATCAATATGGCCTGATAATTGTGCAAAGCCCTCCTGCATGCAGAACTGTATGTAGGTTGTGATGGTGCAAGCAAAGGATCTGGATCCTGCCCCTGGGATTTTATCTCCTAGATTTAGAGATTCCAACACAGACAAGGAAAGACAAAACAGAAAACAAACCTAACAACAAACAAAAACTTGAGATCTGGAACAGATTAAGACAAGCTGACTAGGAAAGTCAGTGATGAGAAACACTGGTTCACTCACGGCCTTCAGGTGCCCTCATGGGCATGGGTGAGAGGAGGCTCGGTTCCAGAGCAGGCCTTTTTTTTTTTATCCAAAAGCTGTTTACTGAAGACCCACTCTGTGTCAGGCACTGTTCTGGGTATTTGAGTACAGTGATGGACAGAAAAGTCAAAGATCTCTGTGGAAGTAGCTTGGTGGAACTATGTCACTGGGTTTTAGAGTCACATGAACACAGGGTTTGAATTCTGGCTGTGGCCGAGACAGGTCAATGAACCTTACATCTCTGAGCAGCAGCTTATTCTTTTATAAAATGTATTTAAATATCCCCATACTTACAAGTGGGTTGTGAGCTAAAGTTGCAGGGGTAAAGTGCCCGACACATAGTAGGCATTTCATAAATATTTGCTTCCATTCAAAAAATGTTCCTAAATGATGTATAGATGTTGATTATTTGGTTCTGGATCCTAGCATTGAAGTTGGAGGAAAAACAGGATTTATGACTGAAATTATTTTTGACATGGGTCAGGGTTTTTTTTTTTCTGGGGGTGTGCGGTTCTTATTTTATAGATTCACCATAATTCTATTATCAGGGCTTAAATAATTCTGCTGGGTAGCTGGTGACTCTCCAGCTAACTAAGTGATTGATGGGAAAATATCAAGTATCAAGCATTCTACAATGGCAAGTCCTGGCAATTCCTACAGTGAAGCAGAGGAAGGAGTGAATCACTGTGTTTTTGTATAATCAATGGAGTCCATCTATATTAAGGAGTCTGCCTTGCAATCAAATGCTATTATGTGTACATACTCTGTTTTATCTCATTAGCTAATGGACTGATTCTCTCTTCCCCGTTTGTAAAAGTGAGCAACCATTCTGCTTCCATTATCACAAGTCTTCTTTATGCTCTTGTTATAATTAGGCCAATCCTACATACACTTCTAAGTTCAATTCGAGAATATAGTTCATTTCCTAAAGTCCATACTTCTTAAAGACAATTTTATTTATCTTTTTTCAATACTTGAAGATGATTATCACTAATTAGCACCACTTTATCATCACTGTAATGCTTAATTGGTTTTGTGTGAACCCTACAATATGCTGATTTTATTTGATTTTCCATTGCCTTAAAAAAAAAAAAAAAAAATCAATCCTTGCATATTCCTGGGCAGCTTTTGAGAGTATTTTTCAGCTGCCCTTTGAAAGTTCTAATCTTGGTATTAACACAGACCTTTATATTTTCATTGGACTATGTCTAAAAATTTAATAACCTGATTAGTGACTATAATTCCAAATTACATATAAACTTCCCTTTACATATGTAGAATTATATTATCCTATGTTTCATTTCTGAAAAATAACTAAATACATTTCCATGATATATTTAATTAATATATAAAATACTTAAACTTCTTATTTTCAGAATGCACAACTGGTATTTGATATGAAACTTTACCTTATACAAATCATTATTAACATGACTAAAGTTTAAAGTAAAGTTACTTACATTTTTAAAGATTTATTTTATCATTTTTGACAGAGAGAGACAGAGAGAAGGGGGAGGGCCCAGAGCAGTCTCCACAGTTGTACATCATCAGTATTCGACATGGTCTCATTCCAGACAGGTGGGCGGGGGCTGCATGGGGCAGGAACTGGGCTGGGGTCCTCTTGCATGAGCGGCATGCCCCCTCAAGCCAGAGGCCGAACTGGGGGACAAGAACCACACTGGGGGCCTCTTGCATGGGAAGCACATGCCAGTTTAGCATATGGATTTGCACGGGTCAGGGCCAGGATTTGATCTTTGGTTCCCAGGGCTGCAAAGCAAACACTTAACCCCCTGAGCCATTCCAGCTTCCCCAAGTTAGTTATTTTTAACTTAATTTTAATATAAGCATTTTGTGACATGCCACTATAATTCATTGCTGATCAGACTTAATGTAAAATACAGATACTGACTCAAATATGAGATTAATCTGGTCTCCTATAAAAGCAATAAATGCAATTAAAATGCCCAAATAAGTGAAGTATGGGCAAGGCCATGATAGCTTTAGAATCATGAAACTTATTTGTTCTCATTTTAGAACTAATCTAGCATAAATTTCAGAAGCACGTATGTCCATAGAGACTATGAATGTTGCTTGCTATACATAACATTTAGGAAACAAATGGAATTCTCTCTTTGTTCCAAAGATGTACATTCTGTTACTTAATATCCAAGTTAAAACATCTGTACAAATGCAGGGGCATTTACTCTATATAACATCCATAAACTCCATAGTAAAATTTTAGCAGAGACTCTGAGTTACTGCCATTTGAACACAATTAATTCTTTATCTGTAGGTGAGAGAGCATGCCATACAGCAGACAGCTTGGGGAAGGGCCTTTTCAAAGTCCTTGATAACATCTCATTTGAGCTAAAGAGGCCTCAGTCATTAGAACCCCATCTGTCAAGCTATGTGTGTGGAAACCCTGCCAGGAGCCTGAAGAAAGGAATGCAAACTATGTGGATGGTAGGGGAAAATGTCAAAAGAAGAGCAAATAACATTTTCCCAATCTCTCAACAGTCCTAGCCACTACACAGAAAGTACTTTTGGCTTCCTGCTGTAAAAACACATCCTGGGAGCAATAAAAAATTCAGGTTGTTGTTGGATTGAATTCTTAATCTGTCATTAGAATTGCAAATTTACAAACTTTCTACAGACATGATGTGCACAATACAAATCCTCATGTGAACAGTGAAGTCAAGGGCTTTTTGTTAATCCTATTGTCCTCAAAGATTGGCTGTTTAATGAATGCTGTAGTGCTTAAAAGAGTCAATAAACTCATGGAGATTCGGCCAACATATATATGAAAAAATTCTCAACACCGCTAGCAATTAGAAAAATGCAAATTAAAACCACAAGGAGATACCACCTCACACCAGTTAGAATGGCTATAATCAACAACACAAGGAATAACAAGTGCTGGAGAGGCTGTGGAGAAAAGAGAACCCTCAAAAACTGCTGGCAGGAATGCAAATTGGTATAACCACTATGGAAGGCAGTATAGAGTTTCCTCAAAAAAATTAAGAATGAAATTGCCATATGACCGGGCAATCCCTCTTCTGGGTATCTACACACACAAAAACTTGAAAACCATAATTTGCAAAGGTATATGTACCCCAATGTTCATCATAGCACTGTTCATGGTGGCCAAGTTGTGGAATCAACCAAAATATCCTTTTATAGATGACTGGATAAAGAAGTTGTGGTGCATTTACACAATGGTATTCTACTTACTGATTAGAAAAGATGAAATACAGCCATTTTGTGACAACAGGGAGGAACCTTGAAGCCATTTTATTACGTGAAATAAGTCAGGCTGAAAGAATCAAGAAACATATGACTTCACTTATAGGTGGAATATAAAATTGAAATAACAAAGAAACAAAAACTCATGGACACAGTGAATAGTTTAGTGGGTAAATAGTTTACTGAGGGTAAAGGGGAAGGAGGGTGGGAGAGTAGAGGTGGGGAATTAGGGAGGAGGCATCAACTACATGGTGATGGAAAGAGCACTGATTATGGTTGGTGAGCACATAATGCAATGCATAGAAAATGTAATGTAGAACTATATACCTGGAACCGATGTAATTTTTACCTACCAATGTCCTCCAATAAATTTAACAATAAAAAAAAAAAAAAAGATTTGAATACTGGTTCTGCTGTTACTAAGTTGTTTTGGTCAACTGACTTTATATCCCAAATATGTTACTTTTTATAAAAAAGTGGTAGTGATATTCCTATTACATGCAGTCATTCTATAGATTGCTTGAGATAATAAGACAATATATTTACTACAGTGTTTGGTAGGTATTTAATAAATTAGTATTTAATAGATTTGTCTCAATCAAGTAGGAGAAGTAAAACTCTTTTATAATAAAAGCTAGAGTCTTCTTGAAATAAACTGTTGCATATAATAAAATAATCCACATATATTATAGAAGACAACTATAACCAATTAGTTCTGACTTTTGTCTACTACTGAAATTATATAAATACAAGTGAAAAAGGAAGGGTATTTATTATGGGGTTCCTCCAATGATTTTATGTCCCACTATAATTGCAGGAGTTTTATAAGTAGAAATAGAAATCTGAAGTTTAAAAAAGAAACTTTAAAATGTCTCCATGTATATTAGCAAATATACACATGACACTACAGTTTAAAAAATAAAAAGGCATAAGGAAAAGAGTGAATAAATAGGGTACTATTTATCAAATGTTAGATACTAAAATTTGCATTAAAACTTCAAGTACATTGCATATGATCTATTTCCAGAAACTTCTTTTCTAAATTTAGTAAACTAAGCAACTTGAAAAGTTATTATAATTAGATTTTGCTGTTAAGTAAGTGGGGTAAGTATACTATGTAGGTGGTATGGTGATGTCATTAGTGTGGTCATGTCGTTGATCAACCAAGTGGTACAAAGGAAGTTAGTCCACGGTAATCACAGAAGCACACTGGTTCAGTGACTATAAATTGGTTAGAATTTGAAACTTGCCCTGTTAAGTGATCCAGTTTATGAAGGTCAAGGCTTAACATTCAGGAAATATAGAAATAATCTCAATGCCTCTAATTTATATGTCCCTAATTTCATAGATAATGGATAGATAGATAGATAGATTGATTTGAGAACAAAGTATTTAACTTATTAGTTATAACTTTCCATATGAATAAAATTATACACTAATAATTCCACTGGTAACCTAGAATAGTACATCTGCACTCAACAGGTGAATGAGTTATAGGCCATATCTAAAGATTCTATGTCAATTTGTTTGAGAATATTTATTGACAGGGAGACCACTACCTCACAAGCACATCTGCTCCTATAATGACCATTCTGTATAGTATTATTCCTAGTATGTAGTTATTTTGGGAGAATGATAATAAAGCAGGAAGAAAAAAAATACCAAAAGAATGAATGAGTAACCTGGCAATTGTAGATAACTTTAATTAGGAGAATAAGAGTAGCACAATTTGATAACATGAATTCAAAGCTTGGGAATTTTAGAAAGAAAGAAAGGTCAATTCATTGTTTGGAAAAGACAACCAGGGGAATTAGTGTCCTTAGAAGAGAGCTGGTTTTCTTTGGAGCAAGAAGAAACAAGGTTCAGAGTAGAGGTGGAGGACAAAGGCAATTTTGCTGATAATAGATCTTGAGTCCCAGGGACTCAGGCACAACTCTTTTTCAAAGAAAAAAAAAATTTTTTTTTCATTTCACTGATTAAAAAAATTATTCCACTATGCCCCAAGATGTATTTAAAGTGGCTTAGAAATATTATAAAATAGAGCAAGATAAAATAAATTAGAAAAATGAAGCAAGAAAAAAACAAAGGAAGAATATAGCGTAGAAACAGATTTGTAGTCAAAAGCTAGGTAATCTTGTAAATTTGTGAGAGGTAGATCATATACAAAGCTACAAGTTCTTCAGCAATAGCATAAACAAACACATTCAGTTAACTATATGACTCACTACTGACAAGGTAAAATAAAAATAAAAGTGTTTCATACATTTTATGAGACTTTGATATGCAACAGGATTAATATGATTTCACTGGCAGACATGTTGATAGTTCATTAAATTTAAAATAGCTTACTAGATATTTGTTTTCTTTCACAATAACTATATATATGAAAAAAAGCTTCACAGTTATTAAAATTTTCAACCCATCATCTTCTCTGCTGTTTTGAAGTACTTTGGATAAATATCTTTCAATCAAAACTAGAAAAACATTCACTAATTTTGCCTTTACATTCTGTCCTTCATAATCGGTCATCTATTAAATAACTTTTTTATAATTGTCAGATGAACATTTAGTTTACTGAACCAGGAAATAACTCTTGGGTGTGAAACGTACTTCAAGGTCTTGTAGGGTATGTATAGCATATAAATAACTCAAACCTGGCTTTAAAAATTATTCTCCGTAATACAGTTCCCACATCCAGTAGATCGGCCAAGCTTTTAAAAACCCCAAAGGGTTTCTGGAGTCAAGTTTCCCAAATTGAAGATATACGAATCATGACATCTTATCAATTTTATTTTTCAGACAATATGTTCTTTTTAGAGCTCCCCTTAACTCCACATTGTTAATGTTGGAAGTTAGAAGACATGACATTTCTTACCACACAGTACAGGGTAGTGATAGCTGAATTATTTCTGCTATTTAGCTCTCCTAAGTGTCACTGTTAGCATTATTTTAAGATATTTCATAGTACTAAATCAAAAGTGGTAATTATTAGAAAAAAATGTCTTGGGCAAATTATGATAAACATTTTTTTTTTAAAGATTTATTTTATTGTTTTTGACACAGACAGAGAGAGACAGAAAGAGACAGAGAGAAGGAGGAGAGCCCAGAACAGTCTCCATAGTTGTACGTCATCAGTTTTTGACATGGTTTTCTTCCACATAGGTGGGCAGGGGCCATGCAGGACAGGAACTGGGCTGGGGGCCTCCCACATGGGAGGCACATCCCCTTGAGCCAGGGGCCAAACAGGGCGGAGGGAGGGGGTGAGAGCCTCCCACATGGAAAGCACACTCCAGTTCAGCATAGGTATCCGTATGGGCCGGGGCTGGGATTCGATCCTTGGTCCCTGGGGCTGCAAAGCGAGCACTTTACCTACTGAGCCATGCCAGCTTCTCCAGATAAACATTTTTAAAAGACATGTCAAGGCTTTATTTTATTATGTACATGTTAACATAAAATAAAATCCATAGAGTTAGGATACAAATGGGTATAGATTTTTGAGAATTAACATAAATGTATGTGAATTACTAAAACTATATATAATACAGTATTATCAAAATAAACATGATGATAGCATTACCAATTTAGGAATTCATAAGGCAAAGCTGGGTCACTATGCTCTTAGTCATTTGTAGAAAGGATTCAGCAAGTGACACCATCTACAAAATCCATAGCAGCTATGTTCATGTCTAGTAATGCTTACAGGAAAAGGAGATTTTCCAGGAAAAGTCCATTATAGCACTCTTTAAAATCTCCTTCAATAAGTTATGCTCTGCTGGTATTTTGAAATATTCAGACATTAAATGAAATTCTTGCAGATGGCTAGAAATCATAGAGAAAGAGACAATTTCTAATATGTATTAGCCTTCTTCTATATGCCACATATTGTGGAAACTGTTTTTAAATATACATTATTTAAGTATATTTAACAAATATACTTAAATATCAGGTAACAAATATCAGGAAGTTTTCCATACATTTTTAGATTAAAGGCAGATAATTTTCACCTTTATAAAATAATTAACATCCATTTCTACATATATTAAAATTACAGGCACTACCTTATAGACATAATAAATAAATTTACTCTAGCATATTCTTATAGCACTAATAACAAACATATATTAGTATCTTTATTAAAACTGCATCTAGGTCCAAGAACGTATTCTGACAAGTTAGAAAATAAGTGTTCTAAAATGGACAGATAATCTTCCAGTAAAAATTGCTTTGCCAGCCATGGGATAATCATGACAAATTGCGTGCGTAAGGGAGCACCTCCTTCCATGATCATTGGATGCAGCTCTTTCCTCTCTAGCTCTCTTTTTTCACTGGAACTGGTCCAGTGTATTACCATCCATTCCACCCAACTAGCATCCTTTTCTACTCAGTCTCTCCACCATTGCTTCTTATCCTGCTAGGCTTTCCTAAGCACTACATTAGAATTCTAACAAATTAGGGCAAACAAGAAACAAATGTACTTTCTTAATAAAATGAAGTTTATAAGTTGAGGGACCAAAAATATGGCTTCAAAAACCTGGTCCACAAGAGGTCAGGGACATAATGTGTATTCATTCAAGGTTGGAACTGTAGCCTGAGAGAGGAGAAGGTGGCCTACTGGCTGATATATTCTGCAAGAAGTCAGTGCCCTCTTATACTTTCCTATTCTGGCAATTTCTCAAGAACAAATTGCTGCAAACTAATCATCAGAAAAGTAGGAGCTTATCAAGTGATGAGATATAGGACTATCCTTTTTCTAACAGAATAGAGTAAGGCACAGAAAGGTCTTCAAAAGGAAACGTTCTCTACTTATATGTAATGTTCTCATACAGGGGTGTCCAACCTTTTGGCTTACTTGGGCCACACATAAAATACACTAATAACAGCTGATTAGCTAAAATAAATAAATAAATAAATAAATAAATAAATAAATAAATATCTCATAATGTTTTAAGAAAGTTCATGAATTTGTGTCGGACAGCATTCAAAGCTGTCCTGGTAGGCATGCAGCCCATGGGCCATAGGTTGTACAAGCATGATACAGTGATTAGAAGCTCATGCTCTATAATGCTATCTGAACTTGAGAACTCTGTTGATAGTTAAATGTATAGTCATAGGCAAGGTATTTAATTTTTCTAACCTCAATTTATTTGCAAAATGGGTGCCATAAGAGTTACTGAAATAGATAAGTATATAGAGTTGTTATATAATAACTACATTGACATGAGGATAAAGACAGAATTTGTTGCTTGTCAACTTATAGGAAGTAAATAATGCTAGTAGGATTATTATTACTGCTAGCATATGAGCTTATAAGTCAGCACATACTAATGAGCAGATACTAATCCATACTTGGCTTGATTGAGAACAGTATGTTATACAATGTAAATTCAGGGAAAGGGAAGTTGGGAAAGACCAGGGTCACCATTGAGGGAATGTGGAAGAGAAAATGAGGGAAGGCAGGGAATTACTAAGTCAAACAACTCTATAAATTTGACTCCATGAAGTCTTGCTAATCAGAGATGGACATTCAGAAAATCTCAATGATGATACATCTATATTATGCAAATGCATCCAAGAATAACTTAAGAGAAGAATTTCTATTGCATTGGAAAGTTATTCCTTAATTTAGCACAATTTTATAATGAGACCTTTGTACCTAAAGGATTCATTTATCCAGAATCACCAGTACAATGAATTATTCACATCTTGCAATTTTCTTTCGAGTCTCCTAAATCCTCACCTTTGGATGATTTTGATGCTTATTAACACTGCCACAGCTGGTGTGCAAGAGTAGAGAGAAGTGAAACTAAAGCCATTCGATTTTGCTGATTATTAGCTTCCTATGAGGATAAGGAGGGAGAAAGTTGGAAGCTATTGATTAAAATAAGATTTTATCTATGTTTTGTTTTTTTGTTTTATTTTTTTTCTACTTGCATCCAATAAAAAGAAAATACCCTTATCTTTCCTAGAGCTTCATAAGTATACTGCAGTTAAAATGCAGGTATCTAGGCTTACTAAATCAGAATAAGTGGACAGGAAATCTGCATTTTTAACAAGCACTCCAGTTTAAGAAACAGTGATCCATTCTAAATAAATCCAAATAAGATTAGTTCTGCATATTCAGTGACATTTCTTTGTGACACAAAGCATTGTGGCACCTCCCAATCTGGTCAAGGATATGCATGCTCTACTTACTAAAATGCCTATTTGTAAGGATACTGTAGAAAGAAAGTGTACAGGTTAAAAAGAAAAGAAAAGAATGGGGCCATAGGGTACCGAGTAGCAGCAGTTCCATGGACTAAGAACCCACCACTCTCAAAAGCAGCTTTCTCTTTTTTACATGCTTCTATGCAGAAGGTTGCCTTAATATATAATTCAAAAGAAAAGTTGCATAAATGATAATAAAAAGACCATCTTTGTTTAAAAAACAATATGAGTCGTTAGACAATATATGCTTCTACTCTTGAATTCTTGAAATTTGAGAAGACAGAGTGGAGAGGAAAGGCACAACATTTCAAACCTAAAACATTATCTGCACAGAACACCAGGTTTCACTTTTTTATATGAGCTTGACGAGTAATTTAAACATGCTGAGGTTGTTTTCCTATTTGTAAAATATAATAATGTTAGTTCTGACTAGCTCACTGGAATGTAAAAGCATAAACAAATGTAAGACAAAAAGACACGGCTATTTGCAAATGTATAAAGGCCATTACTCTAAATGACATGCAATTTTGTAGTTCACAGAAAATGGCTTTTTGATGTTTTTGATTACTTTTTAGACATTTTATCATGAGGTAGAGTGAATTACATATGCAATATAATACTGATTATCCTTGCTATTTAGTACTTGAAAGGAACTGACTGGCTCATAACTCAAAAAAAATAAATAAATTTTGTTTTTTTCAGATTTTAAGAAATTGTTTATTTGAAAGATGTCATGCCAACACAAATATAGCTAGATTTAAATGTTGGTACCATTTGTCCTTTGACTTGTAAGATGTAGTAAATTCAAAGTTCATATATATATATATATATATATATATATATATATGCATTTACATGTGTGTATATGCACACATGTATACATTATGTATATGTATACACTAAGCAGACCATGTGCCATTTTAAAGGGAACAGAAAACAATAATACTGTCCTATTTCAAATGGCATAACATCCTACTGATACCCTGAATTTAACCCAGTGAGATGAGACCGACCAGACATACCATTTCAAATGGGATAGTACCATTGTTTTCTGTCCCATTAAAACCATACGTCTGGTCAGCCTAACACACGCACTAATTAAACAACAAGTAATTGCTATTTCAAAGTCAATTAAAATTTTTACATAAAAGGGAATATGGAACAGAAAGAAGGGAATGTCTCATTTTGACACCATATGGTGGAAACAAGCCATAATGAAATTCTCAAGGCAAATACTTTTTTACAGGAAGCCAGCTTTCACCTAATCTTCTGTAAGTGCCTTTGTTAATTGAGAAAACATTCTTTCTTTAGACAGTGTTGAAACTTGAAAACAGTAATTTGTTCTAGCATAAGTTCACAGCATGAGACAGATTAAAAAACAATGCTTTATTTGTTATTAAAGCAGGTTTCTGACAGGAATTATTAGAGCTCTCAAAATGCACAATGCCAGTATTAGTCTTCTGGTAGTAGTTTATTGTTTACACAGTGGTCACAAAATACTACACTCTATAGTCTGGGATTTTAATTATTTCTTGGATATCTCCAACCTAGATATTCCAGAAGACCTAAAATTCAATGTCTAGAACCAGTAGAAGAAGCTAAGCAGTTAAGAGCCCTCAGAAAAACATGTTTAATTAAAAAAAAAAAAAGTTTGAATGCTAGTTTAGATTAACCCTGTTAACCATTATAGAAATTGCTTAGCCTAGGGCCTGTTAGACTGCAGAGGTGGGAGGGTGGTACAAATAAACAAGACAAAAGAAATTATAATAGTATGCACACCAAGGTAACCTAGTAACATGCGTTATTAAGATGTTTTTCAGGGGATATTTGTATAGCTCAATAGGTTGAGCATTTACCTTGTAACCCCGAGGTCCAGGGATTGAATTCCAGCCTTGGCCGGTGTAAACCTATATGTTGAACTACGGCAAAACTGGTAACCACAAGGATGATGGTGAAGGTGCTCGCCTCCCATGTGGGAGGCTCCCTGTTTGGTTCCACCCCATGCAGCACCACATCCACCTGTGTGGAATGAAACTATGTCCAAAAGAGAGAGAAAAAAACAACAACAACTACTAATGATGTACAACTATGAAGACTGCTCTGGGCCCATCCTCTCTCTCTCACTTCTTCTCTCTCTCAAACAATAAAATCTTAAAAAAAAAAAAAGATGTTTTTTAGCCTACAGAGCAACCAATCAATGGAAACTGAGGGTCGTATTTTAAAATAATTTTGATTTAATATGTAGTCCCAGTGCTCCAATCAATTTCTTCACAGCATGCCCAGTAAGCTTTAATCCTCCTCCTTATTAGTCATTAAGCCCCAAGGCAGCCAGAAACAATCACCATGCCTTGACCAAGAGCCACAAGGAATGGGTTTCTGTTAAGCTAAACATAACATCATGGCCTAAATTGTGTTGCAGTTCCTGAGTCCTAAAGCAGAATGATTTCTGGCCCCATGAAACCATACTAAGGGACTATGAAGCCCACCTCAAGTCCTGAAATTATGATTTTCTGTTCTTTCCTCACTCTTGACCAATCAGCAAGACTCACAACCTCAGACCTCCTACTTGTGTGACTCATGATGTTGCTTTATAAAACCCTTTGTTGATAAAACATCAAAGAGGTGGGCTTTTGAGCATTAGCTTCCCATTTCCTGGGTGGTGCCATTCATAATAAAATAGCCATTTTATTCTCCACTGCAACTCTCTGAGTTCAGTATTTGGCTCTGCTAGCGCTGGGCAGACAAACCCTTTATGTTTGGTAACAGAGATCTCTGACCTCATTATCCCCTATGTCAGTTGAAGTTTATCACTATACTCCTGTTAGCCTGGAAAGGCAATTGAAAGCTTATCCTAGTAATTCTTTGTGTACTTTAACTATATAAACACTCTACACTCCAGGCATATCTAAAATGTGCCATATTCTGGGATGTCTCCAGAACATGGTGCCTGCTGTGCCCTGACTACAATGTCCACCTTCCTTTAATCACTAAGATCATTTCAATTAGCTCATGATTTCCATTAAGAAGTTTCACTTCATCTTTCAGATGACACTCTTCAGTATAACATAAGGTACCACAATGTGTAAGATAGTGAGCCAGCTATCTGCATATCTCTGGGATTTGTATAAGTCTCATAATAGTTCTTGCCCAAGATAAGAAAAAGGTCTTCTGAAACCAAAATTCCTTCCACATTATGTTGGTGATTCATAATCTGAAGATGAGTTTTGTGTGATTAACATAAGACTCTAAAAAGCTGTGCCTAGAAGCTTCTCAGGCTTCTGATGTTTTTGAAAGTATTCTTTCTCTTGCTGTAACATTTTAATTGCCTGTATTAAAAATTTACATGACTATGGACACATGTGTGTCCTTCCAGTCACCTAACCTTGTGTAATTTCTGGAGATGGTCTCTACCATGAGACTGTGAGGCAGGCATATTATACACTTGGAGGCTGACTCCTACTACATGTTAAAAAGAAGTAGGTTCAACCAGTTCATACATGACCACAAAGTAAGCATCAATGTCTTTTGTCGATCAGTTATTCTGGAATTACAAACTTGCCTCTTGGAATTAGGTTAAAAGAATGTTATTTTATGAACCAAGTTAAACTCACTCTGGATACAATTATATACATCATTACACTATAAAATGATTCGTGGTAAAACTGAAAATAAAACGACTGAAATTTCTCATAATCCATAAAGTATTTTTTTAACTAAAAAAATTTCTATTTCATATCAGTAGTCATGAAAAGAGCAACTTCAACTATTTAGTCAATTAATGCCCTGTTATTTGGATCATTTATTAAAATGTCATATGTGTTTGCATTCTTTACAATTTTATTACACTGGAAAAAATATAGGATATTATCTTGTTTTTGAAATTTACAAATGGTAAAAAGTAATATAAATATTCATTAATTCATTATAAAAGTCCACACTAAAGTTATGAAAGTATCATAGATAAAATGCTCATAGGTCAGGGTTCAGTATCACATCTCTGCTATATATTTTTTCTCTGCTTTATTTACTTTTTCATAAAAGACAATTCATTGATTATAATACCAAATTTACTACTTTAACCTGCTATTGTCATGCTCACACACAAACATATAAAATCATCTGCAGAATTCCAATTTCATTTCTTAAATAATTTATTAATAGCTGTTGTTTCCTCATTCTTTCTACATATATATTTTTTTTACTGACATATATTAGGCATAGTCTTCTGGCAACATTTGAGCATATTCAATCTCACTCATTTACCTAAGCAGTTCCTGTAGCATATTATCTACTCTGAATATTTGCAAATGCAAATAGCTCCTTTGCTCATAAAACTTGCTTTGTTTTTATTCTGACATCTCAGCAAATGTTTGTGTGAGTAAGCCTGGAGCAATACCATTCTTATGAACAATAAAAACAGACATGTAAACAATTAAGTGGTATGGTAATTCTCAGAAGTAAATGCAAAACCTGATGGAACTAAGATCCAGCTTTAATTATTTAGGATTTTCATTGGGAATCAACTAAAAGCAGATCCAGCCCCTTCATTGATTGCTTGCTGCCCAGGGTAGCATTTCTGATCTGAACCTACATAGTCTGGGGTGGGATGATTTATGCTTTTCTGGCTCTAAATCTCATAGGAAGTAATTAACCATTGTTGTCATGCCCATCACCATTCATCAATGTGAGTAACTCCATCACAGATGAAATCGGCCTGAAAGCACAGGGAGAGGGGAGAGATTGCAAGTCTATTCAACTTGGTTTTACTATGTCATAACACTGAATCTCGGAATAGTCACGTTATTCAAATGAGGCTAATCTAATGAATGTGTTGTATTCTAAAAAATTCCAATCTGTAAATTGGTTGTTAGAAACTATGAAAGCTTTTGTTCATAGCAACAATGTTATATCCAATCTGTGTTAAATCTAAGTATATCTGAATGAGAGAAAAGAGGAAAACTGATATGTCAGTAGCCCCAACCAAGTGCCAGGTACTCTACAGATATTATCTTGTTTAACTGTCACAAAAGCTTTATAAACAAGGTTATCTTTTGCAATGTACAGATATGAAACCAGAATTAAATGCTAGGCTCTCCATATTAAATTGTAGAGTCTACTTTCAACTTACATCAGTGAGATTCCAAAGCCCCTGCTCTTTTGATTAAATCACACAGCCTTCACAGATCCAACACTTGGTTCTATTGTACGAAACAACATCATAGCCCTTAATCACATCTTTATTTCTTTGAATAAGTGAGTCTGCTCAATTTTTTTTTTAAGAAAAGTCTTCATTTTCTACTCACTTCTCCTCATGGGAAGCCTTCACAATAGAGCTGAGGACTTCATTTTCTGGTTCCAAGATATTAGAGATGTTTGCTGAGACTTAAGTTAGGCCCATAAGCCAAGTTTAATGATAAAGAATGAAGTCTCAGGCATTCATCCAGAAGAAGCAAGACAACTCCTAGGGGGGAAATTGAGGTAGATTCAGACATTTTTCTCAACAGGGAAAAGAGAGAAGATTGTGCAACCAGGACTAATGTCCTGAAGGAAAGAAAGATCTAAGATGATAGGAAGACATTCTCAAATTTGAAATACCCCAGAAAATATTGGAGTCATTGTGTCTTTTTGAAAGATACTATTGAAGAGGAAAACCAAACTCAAATAATGATCTCAAGAAGAGAAAAGAAAAGGTCAATGGAGTGATGGTGATTGAATCCATTTCAATATGTAATTAAGGT
Organism: Craseonycteris thonglongyai; assembly: GCA_004027555.1. Lineage (NCBI taxonomy): Eukaryota > Metazoa > Chordata > Mammalia > Chiroptera > Craseonycteridae > Craseonycteris > Craseonycteris thonglongyai. Next base: position 1,024 of record PVKE010018997.1, on the reverse strand, counting down.
TGAACTACTATTCTAGTTCATAACATAAAGTAAATGTTGCAAATCTTGGCAAGTAACACTGTATAAGCAACAAAAACTGGGGAGTGGAGCAAGCTAGAGAGAGGAAATGTTAGTAGGCTATTTACCTCATCATTTATATATCCACACTGTCAAAAACCAAAATGTGCTATTAAGAAAAAACATAAGGTTGCCAAACACTTAATGACTTTCATAATTGTTTTTCTTTAACCCTAGAGCAATCTATTAGAAACTAATATCCATTTTGGCAAAGATAACACACACATGAAATTAAGTGACTCCTTTGATGCCCTTTTATTTTGTTTTTTCTTCTGTTAAATTCATTTAAAGTTCAATGCTTTCCACTGTAAAATAGCATGCATGTTATAATTTTCTTCTTATAAACTTGATTCTCCCTAACTATCTAGCCATTGATTCCTAGTGTCACTCTCCTTAACTATTTGCAGTTTGCTGTTAGGATTCTGCTGTTTAATGGGGGGATACTAATGGTGTCAATCTCATGTAGCATTTGTAAAGATTAAATGAGTTGCCAGATGTAAAATGCTTAGAAAATTGTTGGTATAGAGTTGTTTATATAATGATGAACATAATTTTTATCTATATATCTATTATTGCATTTGTATTTGTTCAGAGAGATGCCTGGACAACTAACTACTTATTAACTGTTATAAAAGTTCACACTGGGTTATATACTTCTGTGCTTTTCTGTATTGCTTAAATTTTAATAATTAGTATAGATCATGTTTAGTAAACAATAAAGTAACTCTTCTTAGAAAATAATACAGTGAAGACCTAATATTGTGAACAGCTGCTTCTTCAATGCTTTATCCTGTGTTCTCTATATTTTGAGATACATCTTTTCTCAGACTATGGTTGCATAGATTACATTGGATATTTAGGTCCCCAATGGCCTTTATTTTTCTTGTTTTGTTTTCAGTAGACTCTACTTTTATTTTTTTTAATATAATTTTTAAAGGTTTAGAAAAAGGATCTACTTGATTCCAGG
>PVKE010018996.1:0-28935 GCA_004027555.1 Craseonycteris thonglongyai | reverse complement strand
GGGGGGGGGAGAGGGAGAGAGAGGGGGAGAGAGAGAGAGAGAGAGAGAGAGAGAGAGAGAGAGAGAGAGAGAGAGAGAGAAGGCCTAGAGCAGTCTCCATAGTTGTACATAATTAATTGTGACCTGGTGTCATTCCACACAGGTGGATATGGTGCCACGCAGGGTAGAAACCAAACCAGAATGGGAGGTAAGAACCCTTAACTGCTGAGCCATCCTGGCAGTTAGCAGTTGCAGTGCAGTTTAGCATATGGGTTTGCACAAGCTGGACCCAGGAATCAAACCGCAGACCTTCCAATTGTGAGGCAAGCACTGAATCACTGAGCTATCCCAGCATTCCCAATAAAGAAAATCTGGTGATAAATAGAACTCTAAGATGGTCTCCAAGATTTATGGTCCTTTCTGTATAGTCCCTATATGTTTGTTTGTTTGGTTGTTTTCTGAATGCATGTGAAACCTCTAAATATGATGAACTATCACTCCCATCATTAGATTCCATTTTATTGTATAAGTGTTATTTTGAAGATGCAATTAAGTTCCCTAATCAGTTGACTTTCATTTAATCAAAAGGGATATTATCCTAGGTAAACTGGTAAATTCTTAAAAGAGGATTTAGATGTCAGAGAAATGTACTTCAGCTGCATTGAAGAAATAAACTGCTATGTCATGAGAGGATCTATTAGTAGGGGACCTCGTGGATCTAAGAACAGCCTTCAGCTGACAACCAGCAAGAATATAAGAACCTCAGGACCTCATTCTGGGTATTTACCAAAAAAATTTAAAAATCTTGGCCTGAAAAGATATATGCACCCCAATGTCCATTGCAGCATTGTTCATGGTGGCCAAGTCATAGAAACAACCAAAGTAGCTTTTGGTAGATAACTGGATTATGAAGCTGTGGTATATATACACAATGGAATATTACTCAGCCATATGAACAGATGAAATACTACCATTTTCAACAACATGGATGAACCTTGAGATCATCATGCTAAAACAAAATAAGCCATACATACACACACAAAAAAATAAAAACCATATGACTTCACTCATATGTGGAACATTAAACTGAAAGCAACAAACAAAACCTCATGAACATAGCCAACAGTTTAGTGGTTACCTGAGAGTAAGTGGGGAGGATGTGGGGAAGGAGGGAGTGGGAGTCAAAAAATAATGATGGAAGAAGAACTGACTCTGGTTGGTAAACATATAATGCAACATGTAGACAATGTGATGTAAAATTATACACCTGGAACCTATAATTTTTACTAACCAATGCCACCCCATTAAATTTAACAAAAAAAGTATTACAAGAGGACAAAAAATAAATAAATAAAAAAGAATATGAGAACCTGAACCCTACAACTACAAGGATCCAAATTCTCCCAACAGCCTGAATCAGCTTGGATATGAACTTCTAAATTCAAGGAGATTGTACTACGAGCTGACAGCTTGATTTCAGCATGGTGTGACTCTAAGCACAGGACCCAGCTAACTCATACCTACTTTTTTTGGATGGCTGAGTCACTCCTTTGGGTTCCATTATAATAACTGAAATGCAATGCCAGATCATAAAGCATTAGTTTCAGTATTTTTTTTTTCTTATAACATAGGCAAGGAGAAAACTATGAGAGGGCACTTCCCCCAAACAGCATTATCTTCTGAAGGGCAGGCCCCTTGTAATATATGATTCTCGCACTAGGTGAGTGTTCGAGGATCCCATCTGCATCAGTGTACCAGCTGGTGTTGTTGTGAGAGGCTGTGTTCAGCTTCAATGAATGTTTTTTGATACTCTTTCAACACATTTGCTAATTTTGTGATGGGTGATTGACATGAACAATATGTGTCATGACCATATACCTGCCCACACCACACTGAGCATTCAGCAGTTTTTGACCAAAAACGCATGACCCCTGTGCCCCACCCTTCCTACTCACTCGATCTTGTCATGAATGACTTTATTTTGTTTCCCCAGATGAAAAATGTCCTCAAAGGAAAACATTTTGCCAATGTGGAAGAGGCAAAACAAAAAATGGCAGAAGCACTAAAAGGCATCAAAATTGATGAGTTCAGACATTGTTTTGAGCAGTGGGAAAAGAATGTCAACAGGTATGTCGCATGAAACAAGGAGTGCTTTGAAGGTGATTGAAATTTAAACATGTAGGAATAAGTACACAATCTTTTATAAATAAATTCACTTTTGAAGGGTCCCCTCCCATATTTTAATAGCATCCCAGACAAGCAGATAGTAAATGGTGTCATAGTCTTTACCTTATTTTTCTTTTTATTTATAAGTTAACCTTGATAAAAATTACTCCTGCAAGATTCCCATTTTAGCTATTATGAGGTCCCATGACTTTGGCAAAGGATAATGGGATTGCTATGATTGACAATCAATACAAAGTATTCCCTGGTGCGGAATACAGTAAGATGTCTCTTAACATGGAAAGATGAAGAAATGGCTATTGGATAGGCTAGCAACATAACTACATTAACAGGGATCTTTCCTCGATGTATAAGCTAAGGACACTTGGTGACCATTTGTCTTACACTAGGACTTGGGGCAAATTTCATAAAACCCTATGGTATGAATTAAGGAATGACTTTACTGGGTAAAGAGGAATTTATAAAGCTATAACTTTGTAAGAGAAGTGAAGGTAATTAATTATCCATCATTTTGCAATTATTCCATAAGGAACTGTGCTGGGGACCTAGGAGATTTTCTGGAACAACGTGCAGGTCTGTGTTTCAGCGAAGGAACACAATTTCACCATCACATTTCATTATTATACTTAGTTAAGTGATGCACAGACTCCATGGACAGCAGGATTTTGGCACACACTTTTCATAAAAGCTTTATGGGAATGACAGCTGCCTAGCACTTGGAGACAATGACTTCTATAAAAAGTTGCAATCTTCTTGCAAAGAAAAATAGGTCATTAACCCTGTGGAAACTTTGGTTGAGTGAATAACTAACTAGAAACTGCCTGACATAAATAAGATAATCAATGTGAAAACACTGTGAAAAGGAGAAAGAAGCAAAAGTGATTAGTGCTTAATGTATGCCAAGTAAAAGATTAAACTTTTATTTACATGATGTCATTTTATCTCATGTAATCTTTTTAAAAGCTACCTATTAATAAGGCAGGTGTTCCTTCATCTACCGAACATTGGTGATTATTCTGTGCTCACTCAGAGACCGGCCCTAAGCAGATTTAACAGAGGAGTAAATTGAGGCTAAGGGAACTTAAGTAACTTACCCAAGTAACTTAACCCCAAAGCAGCTCAGGAGGAATGTTAAGCACTGTAAAATAAATACACTTCTGCTATTGGTCACCCAGAAACATGCTACTAAGTTATTCGAATTAGAATGTCAGTTGTTATATCTTTTATCTAAAAATTATATTAGAAACATCTTTGTTTTTACTATCCAAGGTGTCATTATAGATACAGCATGCCATTTGTCATTATCAGTCACCTGATCTCTAATTACAGCATTCTACCTACACTGGAAGATGACTACCTTTCTCTTGAGGTGCTCACAAGGGCATAAGGTACATTTCAGATGTGCCATATGGCACAATGATTCAACCTACAACAAACATACCATTTAAGCTCATTAAAAATATGTATTTTAGGTTAACTTTTCTGGATAAGAAGAAAAGACTTTCTTTGAGGTGTTGTTGTGCTCCCAGATTGCGATCCCAACAGCAACCAAGATACCAACTCTGATACAAGTACAAAGAGAGGTTTTATTGATACAAGCTTGAGCCCGGTCCGTCCATCTCCCAGTGCAACTAGGAGAGAACGGCACCGAGTCCCGTTGGACCGGGTGTTTTAAAGGGAGAAACTGCGAGCAGAAAGTTAGGCTTTTTGTGTCGCCATCGGATTGGATAGCGAGGGTGACCGTTGGTTTTATTGGATGGGGCAGATTGTTTGATGGGAGGGGGGCGGGACCAGGGGAACAAATTTTCAGTTTCTTTTTCCTTAGGTTTCGTTTTCCTGGGATGCCGGAGGTTCTCTCAGGGTGGGGCCCATGTCATAAGATGGCATCTCCTAGTCTACTAAAAGGCGCCCTCTAGTCTCTACAGTGTCTCATAGGACATCTCAAAATTAAATATATATCAAGATAGTCACTTGCAGGTTGGGAAATAATGTAAGAGAAATACAGATTTTATTTGCAACAACTATATCATTTGAGGAAATATGAGATCCAGGTTCTTATCACTGGGGATGCTTATTACCAATACAGAACATTGTCTTGATAGATACTTAAGAGAAGCCACAAAGAGATTGAGAATTGTGTGAGGGCAAATAAACTGATCTTTTTTTAGCTTCAAGAGTATTGAGTTAAAACTCCATTCCTGACTTCCTAATTGCACAGGACTTTTACTTATGAGAAGAATTTCCTCTGAAATTAAATCTCGTGCAATTTTTTAGGGCATTTTAGTTAACCCAGATTAAAGTAAATCAATCAGAATATGAAAAGATTAAAATAATGTACTTTTAATCCTCCTCAAAATTTCCTTCCCAATAAAATCTACTTGACATAGAGTCTACTAGCATGTCTAAAACTTACAATATTCTGAAGAAAATTAGGGATGATGCTGGAGGAAGAAAATGAAACCCTGACAAAATCTGAGATGACTTCTCTCTTGGCTGGGTTCTGTTCTGATTATTTTCACTGTATTGGAGTCATAAATTTCAGGATAAAGAAATGAAGAGGGAGGGAGTGAGGGCTTCCTCTTCAGCTTTCTAGAAAATTTGTATGTCCAAATATAAACTTTTTAATATAAACCTTGAAGTCATGATTTCTTTAAATATAAATCTTAAAGTCATAATTTCACTTTTAATATAAACCTTGAAGTCATAATTTCTGAACAAACATGGACTGTGGACAAGAACTTTGCAAAACGTCCTTTTTCTATTGAAATTGTTACAATTTGTACTGTGAAAGGAAGCACAATTGGAAAGAATCTCAGATAACAATTGTGATAGTTGGCTTTATAATAAATAACTAGGTTAATAGTAAATATAGATGATAGAGATAGAGAGATAGATAGATATAGAGATTTATAGATATATAGTATACAGACTTAGATATATAAGTATAGTGATAGGTCAGCATTCCAGTTCACAAATGTAATTTTAACTTAAAAAGACTTCTATAGCAGTCAAAATATACAACATTTTTAGTAGAACAATATTAATGTATAATGTGGAATATAATTGTGGCTTTGTGGTAGTAGCATATCTGCATTTTGCAAACCGTGTAAAGTGCTTGCGTATCCCATCTGCATTTGAAATGATGCTTAATAGTGATGGTGCAAAATTTAAATTATAATTTATATTCAATAATACAAAACTTTTCTTGAAAAAATATTTATTTTACATTTATTTTACTTTTTAGCATTATTAAGGAGTGATTAACAAACATAAATTGTGATGATTTGAAAAAATACTTTAAATGAAACTATCTATGGGTAGGAAAGTGAGTTTCATGTTTGTTACATTGGATCTCTACCCCAAAAAATTTCCCTTTTAGTGGGAATTAAGAAAAATAATTTTCACTATCTTTTAAGTGGTCTTCTGCTTAAAAATAATAAAGGATAGTATCAACACCAAAACACTTTCACAACTACACAAAATATTTATGTCAATATATATACAGAGGCAGAGTATTTTGAAATATCAGTAGAAGTTCCCTTCTTTTAATATTATTTTTCTTTCTTTCATTTTTTTGTTTTTCATAAGACCTTGGCCTTTTCCACATTCACACACCTAATCTGTGGGACATTTATTGCTTTAGGGAAATGATTTTAAAGCAAAGAAAAATTATTTGAGATTCTCAGGCAAAATATCTGGAGTATAAATAGAGAACAAAGTATTAGAGCAAAGCTTTTTAAGTCTCTGCTCTCTAACATGACAGCCAAAGGTTCTCCTGTTTTGATGGTGGGGGGCAAGGGACAGAGGCAAAGTGAAGAGGAAATAAAGAATACATAAAATTTACAGTTTCCTAATAATGGTGGGTCCTGGGTCCTGCCCACAGTAGGCTGAAAAACTAAAATCCCAGATCATTTGTGGATGGTTATACATGTACCTGGAGATCACTAAATCTCTCTACTTACCTTTTAAAAGCAGGTGGGGGATAAACATGTATTCTAAATAGCCACTATCCCCAGTACCATCACAAGATTGAAATCTATTCATGCAAATTAAAGTAAGAAGTCACACTAAAGCTCAGCTGTCAGCCTGAGTCCACGCAGAAACAATCATCAGCTATAGTGGCCATAGAGAATGAAAACGAAAGGAAAGGGAGAGAAAAGTACCGGTAAAAGCTTTGCAGTTCGTATTAAGGCTCTTGGCAAGTGGTCTGCATTTGACATAGCCTTAGTTTGGTGTGGGAGTGAAGGGATAATTTAATAACCAAGGGAGAAACAAGCATGAATACTCAAACATTCAAGAAGAAATTTGCATTTTAAAATGTTGGTAGGGCAACAAGGACAGAGCTGGCATATGTGGAAACAGTACTAGACAGGGCTGCGTTATACCACCCTTGAGGGTGATGTGCAGGTGCAAATGTGCCTGACAACCAGGGACGCCCTTGTTACCTGCACTAATTCTGGGCAAGAGCTCAAAGTCCACTGCCTCCAGAGAAGCTTCTGAATAAATATGGTTGCTTGTCTTTCATAAAGTGCAGCTGTTTGAAATAACCTGCAGAACCTGAAGAAATTTTGAGAAACTAAACAAAAACAAAACACAAAACTTTGTCAATCTGCATTTGCATTTACTGCAGTTTTATATCTAAAAAAGAATCCACAAAGTACATTTGAAATACAAAGATATTAACCTGCATTCTCTGTAAATATCAGTCAATCTGCCCTGTTTTCAATCAGAAAGACAACAAAAAAAAAGGGGGAGGGGGTAGAATATCTAATAAATGGTCGAAGAACTGGATAGCTCAGAGCCACTTTATATTAGGAGTGGCTTTTGAAACACACACATTAAGAAGTGTGTAAATACTGATAACTAATGTTGCAGAAAAATGGGAGCAGTGAAGTGTCAAAGAAAAACTGAATCAATGGGATTATGCAGGCAAGGGAGACTACTGAAGACTACTTCAATTTCTGGATAAGATTGAGTAGGTAAACACTGTGCTTACATCCTTTCACGATAACATAAAAATCACAACTACACTACAGAACAGCCATCATTGAGAATCCCCTGAAATCTAGATGAACTGAAGCCCTACAACTAAAAATATACAGAAGCTGCCTTGAGACTAATGGAAGGGGTAGAGATGCAGAATGGACGGGTCCCACATCTGTGTGTGACCATTACAAATTGAAGGGATATCACAGCTGCTAAGGTTTCCCCAACACAAGAGTAAGGCATCCAGCCCCACACCAGAGTCCCCAGCAGAAGGTTCCTGTGCCAGGGAGAGAAGTCCCCAAAAATTTTGGTTGTGAAAACCAGTAGAGATTATGGCTGAGGGAGACGAGGATGGCTACAATCCCAGGCACTCCTCTTAATGGGCCCGCACATGAACTTGTTGATGGATTCACTCACTATGAGCTCCAGTGCTGAGACAGCAGCTCAAAGCATACCTGGGACATACAGGGGAGAATTGAGTTGTCTGGCTTCAAGGTGAGAGTTGGAGGGGCAGCTTTCTCCTGAAGAGAGGAACTAAAGAAGACCGTTGTTTCTTCATTGAGCCCTCTTTCTTTATATGCCTACAGACACAAGCAGCTGCCTTATCTAAGTTTCCATCCACCTAGCTAACACTGTTTATTTGCTCCATCCAACTTTTGGGTATAACCATACCACTTCCAGTGGCTTTTCCACACAAACAACCTGCCTTGGCTCATGCTGCAGAATTTCCTAAAACCTCTCAAAGGTCCATAGAAACCCAAACAAGCATTATCTGGCTTCAGCATGTCCCATACCTCTGGCCGAGAAGCCCTAAGCCCAGCACTAGCAACAGTTGGTTTTGGTTCATAGCTTGGCTGCTCAAGGCACCTCCAAGCCCAGTGCTGGTGATGGCCATCTATGGATTGCTTTGTGGCCAATTCCAGGTGGCACAGGGTAGGGCAACAAATTGCTTTGTGAAAAATTCCAGGTGGCCTACAGCAGGCCCCTCCTAGAAGGTCCTTGGGCAATCATGCCCAGTGATCAGTTTTGATCTCAGCAAGAGCATCACCTGGCCACCTTCAAGCACAAAACACCCAAAGAGCAGACTGGTCAGGCACCACAGACCTACAAAAGTGAATCATGCTCTGTAGCGTCAGCCCCTGTACCATAGCACCTCCACTGTAATCACAGCCAATCCTCCAACCTAATACACAGAAACAAACACAGGTGGGCATCTAAAACATACAGAAAAACGCATCTCAAATGAAAGATCAGAGCAAAATTCCAGAAAAAGGAAGTAAACAAAATGAAGACAAACTATCTATCAGATGTAGAATTCCAAACACTGTTTATATAAGGATGCTCAATGATTTCAATAAAAAATTTAACAAAAAAATTGGCGACATAAGAATTGTGATAGAAAACATAAAAATGACCAGTTGGAAATAGAACATACAATAATTGCAATGAAGAATTCATTAGAAGAAATCAACAGTGGATTAGATGAAGCAGAAGATCTTACTAGTGACTGGGAGGATAAGGTAGCAGAAAACACTCAATCAGAAGAGCAATTAAAAAAAATAAAAAGGGGGAAGCCGGGATGGCTCAGTGGGTTGGGCGCTCACTTTGCAGCGCCGGGGACCGAGGATCGAATCCCAGCCCCGGCCCGTGCGGAACCATGTGCTGAGCTGGGAGCTCCCCTAGTTCAGTTCTCTCTCTGTCTCTGTCTCTCTCTCTCTCTCTTTCCTCTCTCAAAATAAATAAATAAATAAATAAAAATATATATAAATAAATAAATAAATAAATAAATAATAAAAAGGTTCCAAAAAAATGAGGACAGTGTAAGGGGCCTTTGAGATAACATCAAGGATATCAGCACTCTCCCAGTAGGGGAATAGGAAAGAGTGAAGAGAGAGCAAGAACTTGCAAACATATTTAAAGAAATAAAAACTAAAAAGTTTCCTAACCTGGTAAAAACAATAAATATACAAGCCCAGGAAATTAAGAGAGTCCCAAACAACATAAACCCAAACAGGCCCACACCAAGACACAACATAATCAAAAAGCAAAAGATTAATAGAAAGAATTTTAAAATCAACAAGAGCAGTTAGTTACCTACAAGAAAGCTCCCATAACACTATCAACTGATTTCCCAACAGAAATTTGGCAGGCCACAAAGGATTGGCACAAAATTTTCAAAGGGATGAAAAGCAAAGACCTACAACCAAGATTATTCTACCCTGCAAAGCTATCAATTAGAATCAAAGACTGATAAAGAGCTTCCCAGATAAGAAAAAGCTATAAGAATTCATCATACAAAAACTTTTTTAAGAAGAAAAAAATAAAAGATCAAAAACATGAATAATAAAAGGGCAAAAAACACATATCTATTAAAAATTACTTATAAATGGATTGAACACTCCAATCAAAAGATAGAGTGGCTAAAGGATAAGGATACAAGACTCTTACATATGCTGTCTACAAGAGACTCATTTTAGATGAAAAGAAACACAGACTAAAAGTAAAAGGATGGTAAAAGATATTTTATGAAAATGGAAATTAAGAAAAAAAGAAAAGCTGAGGTAGCCATCCTTACAACAAAAAGTAGACATTATATCCAAGGCTATATAACAAGAGACATAGAAGAATCCCGTAGTTCAACTTCCGAGTATTTATTTGAAGAAGCCCAAAATTCTACTTTGAGGGGACATGTGCATTCACGTGTTCATTGTAGCAGTGTTTACAACTGCTAAGATGTGGAGGCAGCCTGAGTGTACACTGATGGATGAATGGGTAAACAAGAGGTGGTACATAAGAAAAATGGAATATTGCTCTGCCTTGGAAGAAAATGCCTTGCTATCTGCTGTGGACATGGAGGGTATAGTGCTGAGTGGAGCATGCTGACAGCTGCAATGTGATTTCCTTATATGTGGAATCTAAAGAACAAAAAAACAGAACAGAAACACTCATAAAAACATTTTGATGTATCTGTCAAATATTTTGATGGTTGCCAGATGACAGGAGGTTTCTGGAGGTGGATAAAAAAAGAAGAAATAATTAAGTACACATCAGTTATACAAAACAGCCATGGGATGTAGGATATAGCATAAGAAATATAGTTAATAATATTGTAATAACTGTATGATCTCTGATGGGTGCTCGATTTATCAGGGTAATTGATGGAAGGTGGTTAAGGGCAGGGTGAAAGAGGTTAGGGAATTGAGAAGTACAAATTACTTTATAGTTACAAAATAGTCATGGGGATATAAAGTAAACCATAGGGAATATAGTTAATAATAAGATAATAACTATATATAGGGCCAGGTGGGTACTAGACTAGTCAGGGGAATCACTTCCTATATGTGTCTAACTACTACATTTTACACCTGAAATTAACATAAGATAATATTGACTGTCAGTTGCAATTGAAATATTTAATAAGTGTGTGTGGGGGGGGGGAGGTGAAGAGGAATAAGAGGTCCAAATTTCTAGGCATAAAACAAATATCATGGGGATTTTGTGTACAGCATAGAATAATAGTCAATGATTTTGTGACACTATGGTACAGTATTAGATGGTGGCTGGACTTATAAAAATCACTTCTTTAGATATATAAATGTTAAATAACTATGGTGTACACCTGGAATATAATATTGTATATTATCTATATTTCAATGAAAAAAAATTTTAGAGACTATTTTGAAGGGGTCAAAACTATTAAAACTATGGAAAGAAACTGAAGTCAACTTTTTAAAAACAAAGCCATGCAAGAACATTAAGAGAACCTCAATAATATCACCTCCTTGGTCATAAGGTAGAGTCAGAATTTTGAGATGTTTCTCTCCTAGCAGAAAGGCACAGCCATGGGGAAATGGAAACTTGGGACACAGAGTAACTTATTCTGCTATTTGGGAAAGGAAGGAAGAAACTTTTTAGCACTAAAATGCTGGTAAAAGTTCAGTTATTTTTTTTCCTGTTGGAGAAAACAAAGCCTTATTTTGTAGTGTTCATTAATTTCCATACTATAAATTCTCCCACTATGGCTAATTCCAAATTACCAATTTGATGACACTTAAATGTAAATTTGGGAGAAAATGCTCACTATCAGGTCCTCAGAGGTAGAACCAGCCAACTCAAGCACACCACATTGCATTTTAACCATATACGAGGGCTATTTGGGAAAAAATCTGGCCATAAATGCCTCAGAAAGAGAAGTTTAGGATATGAATAGCTTAAGAATTGTAGCATAGACTTTTTGATTTATAACACCTTACAAATTGCAGCTGACTTAATTCCCGTCACTGAATTCAGATGAAGAAACAGAGGGTCTCAGATTCACATAACTCATAAGTGGCCAAGCTGGGAACAGACCAGAGGACTAATTGCTTCCCACATACTCTCTCTCTCCATAAGTTCAACAATGTAAAACAATCATACATCTTTTTCTTAAGACCCACATCCTCAAAACTGTCCTTTACTGTCTTACCTAAAATTCCACATTGTCACAGGTTGATACCTCCTTTAAAGGTAAACATTGTACTCTGGATATGGAAAATATATGAAAATTTGTCTCTGAGTGACATTGTTACTCCATTAGCATCCTTTGCACATTAGTGGGAGAAATTCTGATATAATCTAATGGGACAACAAAGGAGTCACTTTTATTTTTTTAATTGAGAAAGAGAAAGGTACAGAAAATGTCAATAGTTTGATGCCCTATTATGATAGGTGAGAAAGTAAATATGAGTTTAAAATGAAAAGAGAGGAAAAAATAAAGGCCCCTGGAAATAAAAATAAGAATACTTGTTCATCTTTGCATCCCTTTGATGCACCATGTGGCAGAACTCATAGCAGGTGCTCAAAATTAGCTTAAAGGAAGGAGAGAGGGATTGCTGGGATAGCTTAGCAGGTTGAGTGCCTGCCTTGAACTTGTGAGGTCCAGAGATCAAATCCCAGCCCATGCAAAACCCACACGCTGAACAACAGCACAAAAGGTAACTGCTGATGTCAGCGAAGGTTCTCACCTCCCATAGGGCAGCCCCCAGTTTGGTTCCCACTCTGTGCAGCCCTGCATTCACTTGTGTGGAATGAAACTATGTCACAACTAATGATGTACGACTACGGAGACTGCTCTGGGCCCTCCCCTTCTCTCTCTCTCTCTCTTTTTCCTCTCTTTTTTTCTCTCTCTCCCTCACCTCTCAAAAAAATAATAAAATAAAATAAAAATAAAAATTATATATATGTATATATATATATATATATATATATATATATATCTTTAAAAAATAAAGGAGAATTGGATGCAAAGATGGATAAAAGGGAGGATGAAAAGACAGAGGACAAAAGGGAAGGAAGAAACAAGGGGCACCTAGTGGGCTGAACTCTTAAAAATGTAAAGAATGTCTGAAAATGAAATGAAAAGACTGTCTCAGCTGGGAAATGTGGCCTTACTTTGACACTTACCTAAGTGCAGGCTTCTACAGGCACTCTAAAACTAAGTGAGTTATATTAATATTTATAACATTCACTTTGCTGATCTTGCCACGTCAAATTCTCTTCCTGATCATACACATTTATAGGCTATATTTATTAATTATTGTAAAGAACGAAGTGAGTTCTAATGTCATATCTTTATATTTTTACATTTAACAATGATTAAAATGAAATCAATGAAATATTTATGTTGTAATTGCATAGTCATTATATGCATGTTTCCCACCCACCCGCCCCATGGAGAATGAGAGATTTGTTTTATTCAAAGCACAATGCAATAAGGAGTGAAATCAAAGTGCTAGAAAATCCTCCCTTTTAATTCAATTAAATAAATGAACTCTGCCTGGAAGATAATGCTTTCATTGGCATAACTGTCATAGATTAATGGCAACTTTGTGGATGCAACCATTGATAAAGAATTGTTCTGGTTTTTAATAAAGTACTGACTCATGAAGGGTAATATAATCTCCCAACACAGTTCCCTTATACTGTGGCTTCTTTTTCCCATTTGCATAATTTTCATTTGTTATCCAAACGATCATTCTCTCTGACATACTCTTAGATAGCAGTGTAGACGTAAAATTGTTAATAGATTTTTAATTATAACATTTTTTAAAAGTAGTAATTATCAAGGGTTAAATATTTCTCCATTAATAAGGATTCCTTGACCAGAAAAAGGTGTTTATGTTATGGGCACTTTTTTCACGAAAGAATGTAAGTCTGGTCCAATTTTAGTAAGATTAATGTTATCAGTTGGTAAATTTTCCAAGGCCCTCAGTAAACAAACCATGTTCTTTTACAACCATTAATATAATCATCAGAATCAGCTGCTCATCAAGTGAGAGAAACTTGTTTTCAGAAGCAGAAGCTGATTTTAGCTGTTAGATGTAAAATGTCATTTTTGTCTTTAGTTTAAAATCTGTAAAAAGCCTTTTTAATGTTTTTCTCCCCTTCTTTATCTCTATCTGTTCAGAAGAAAAACGATTATTGTCAGTAGGTGCTAAGTACCTCAGAAAAAGTACCCCAGTAAATCCCTTGATAGCATGTGTGTCTGCTGGATAAGGGGAGATGATGGACTAAAGTCATTTTACAGAGTGAAGTTTCCAAAATAAGCCAGACAAAGACATCCAAGATCTATTGAATGAGCTGGTGTGAAGATAAAGCCACAGGCTGTGCTTTAAAGGAATGATACCTAGTTTAGAAGCAGGCAGTAGGCATCAGGATTTAACAAATTCAATCAACTCTAGGAATCCCAAAAGCACTGAAAGAACACTTAAATGAATTGATTATATTAACATTTAATTTAATAGAATTTTTGAGTATTTTGCCACTCACAGGGAGAGACTATGTCTAAACATTCATTTATATCACACAGGTACCGATCAGTTTGGCACCAACAAGAACACTAATGACAGTGTTAATTCGGGGGCCTAGAGGTACCCTGCTCTACCAGGCATTAACCCTTCAGTTACTGCATCATGGAGAGATGGGGGGAATCCTGATAGAAAAGGTTAATAAATATCTACCAATTTCAATGTTTTCTTATCAGATCCTTTTAATTGAAAATAAGCCCTGCACCATACTGAATTTTGAGTATATTTGTTCCTTCTAATAAATAATGAACAACCCCATCTCCTCCCACACCCACATTCATCTTACTTCATGAAAGAATTTGCTCAGCATTTTTCTGACCTCATCTGCTTAATATGCAAATAAAACTAATGGGAATAGTATTTGGGACCAGAGAAGAGAACAAAAATGTGAATACGCATAGGCCATAATTCCTGTTACACACATGAGTACAAATTTTACGCAACTATCTTAATTAAATATGGTAGTTGCATCTAAAAAGGGGTCTTGCATGCCATAAGTGTTGAATGTGGATATGTGAAGAAAGGAACAGAAAATAGTGCTGTGCAGGAAGAGTTCTTTACTAAATATCTCTGCTGTTCCCAAGTCAGTAGGGCTATCTATAGTCACTGTGTAGGCAGCTATGGGTATATCCACATGTCAGAGTTGGGAAAGAATTTTTAATGGATTGAGTTCCTTTAGACTCACAAGATGTTCACTGCACATTCTAGTAATGGCACTATCTTTTTCCTTTTTCTAAACTGACTCCCTTAGGATGGTAGAGTCGTTATAAAACTAGAAGTACAAAAGAATGCATTAAATTCATTCAGTGAACACTTCTGAAACCTATTTGTGCTGACACTAAATCACTCAAAGTTTTTTTGAGGAGTAAGAAAGGTAAGAATAAATGCCTCAAGTACTGTTCAGCCATTAGGGGTGCTAGAGGGGAAACGGGATTAAAATATAGTAGTAATGAAAAGTGCCATGATAAGGATAAAGGTCTAGAGCAGGAGTGTCAAACTCAATTAAAACACGGGTCATTTGGTGCAACAGGCAAGATTCACACGGGCCACATCACATTTACAAACATCACCAGAACTGAGTCAGCGTTTATATACACACCCACAAGCCCCCAGGAAAGGCACTGGGCCATGTGTATACTCGTCTTCAGTAGTTAAAGGGTTAACGAGGGAATTGTGTGTAAAGGATTGCCTTGATCTCCCCTAAGCGCTATTTTCTTCATAACAATTTTTTCTATTTTCATTTTATTTCAGAGCATCATGTGCCACAAAAAATTACCTCGGGGGCTGCCAGTTTGACACCCTTGGTCAAGTATTAGCTATAAGAGTAAAGCCAATGACAGCCCATTCAAGGGTGGGGGCTAGAGGGGAATGAGGGAAGGCTTCTCGGATGTGCTGATGCTGAGCTTGATGATTGTCAGTGGGCCTCTGGTAAAGAAAGGCAGAGAAGACATCCCAGTCAATGGCTATTTCACATAGTTATAGAGGACACAGGCTATATACAATTATAAAAGGCTAAGAAGAATCTGAGTCTGAATTCTCTATTTTAATAAATATTGGGTCAGGGCAGATAACATTTCTTCCAAGCATCTATTTGCTCACAGGCAGCTTTAGAAAGAATGAGAGTGAAAGAGAAAGCACCTACTAGCATCTGCAAAATCTTGGTGATGTGTTCAGGGACTAAAATTATTTCTATAGACTGGAGTGAAAAGATTCAAGTGAGGTAAGGGTTAAAGAGAGTTGAGAGTTAAAGATCTTCCTGGCAGAAATTACTAGTTGTTGTAGCCTATGTCTGAAAGCTGATGCTGAGGTAGTTTGGGGTGCAAGATGTTCATAAGAGATCACAACTAATTTAAAAGGAATGTAGCAGGACAGAGCAGAGAACAAAGCTGTGAGGTGAGCCCAACAGAGTCCTAGCCACCTTTCCAGGGTTCTCTCAGTAAGCGATGCCTTAGTCATTGTACCAACTTTATCTGTGGACTGAAATGGCTAGGGCTTTATCCCTCTGAATCACTTAGTTACTATATCTGCTCTCAGCTGATGAGATGGACAGTGGTCATCACATCCTTGTAATCTGGCAGGCATGTCACTGCTTCTATCAAAATGCCATATTTTTCACATATAAGACAATGCTTTTGTCTAAAATTGTTAGACCAAACCTGGGGGGGTCCTCTTATACATGGGAGTTCCCCGTGTATCGATTTCTTAATGTTGGGTTAAAAAGTAGAGGTCTGGGAAGCCGGGATGGCTCAGTGAGCTAGGCACTCACTTTGCAGCCCCGGGGACGGAGGATCGAATCCCGGCCCCGGCCCGTGCGGACCCATATGCTGAGCTGGGGAGTGCCCCCAGTTCAGCTCTCACGGGGGCGAGACTCCAGCCCAGTTCCTGCCCTGTGCAGCCTAGCGCCCGCCTGTGGAATGAAACTATGTGGAAAAACCAATGATGTGCAACTGTGGAGACTGTTCTGGGCCCTCCCCCTTCTCTCTGTCTCTATCTCTGTATCTCTCTCTCTCTCTCTCTGTCAAAAACAATAAATAAATCTTAAAAAAAAAAGTAGAGGTCATCTTATACACAGGGGTGTCTTATACATGGAAAAATGTGTTAGTGTTCCCTAAAAGCATGCTCTCCCCCTCTTGCTGGTGAATGAAAGATGGTCCTTCTCAGCCCACTTGCAGTTGGGCTGTTCATCTGGTAGACAAGGGAGAAGCCATATGTGAATCTTCTGTGTCTTTCCTCCTACATAGTGCTCACCATGGGGACTAATGTTCCAGAGAGAGTGTGGCTGCAGCACAGAGGAGCTTCCACCTGTGGGCATGTCAGAGTGGCCACAGGGACAATTCAGCTGAGTTCCACCTTCAGGTATAAAGTAATTGAGGAACTGTTACAGGCTCTTAAGGAAGATGGTGACATGATCAGATCTGCCGTAAGGAAGATCGATTTGGCTATACAATATGCAAGACTTTTGAAAATGGATGAGGCTGGAAGCAGACAAGTTAGCCACTGTCTGAGTGAGACACATAGGATGACAAGGGAAAAGGATTTAGAGTTAAGGGAAGACGTGAAAGCCACAGTCAAGGGTTAACTATACTATACGATGACAGGATGAACAGACACCAGAGTATGTAGTCTGAGGTATAAGGCTCGTGTCACTTATACTTTCATCAGAGTGGCTCTGATAGGACAATAAAGCAGCTAATATTTACCAAATATTTTGCACATGAGACACTCTGCTAATCACTTGGCATGCACTGCATCATCTCAACAGTCACCAGACATCCCTACTACTTTGCTGACAGAACACCAGCTCTATTCAGGACCTAGTTTTGCATGTATCTTTAGAAGGTTTCCCTATCCCCAGGGGTAAATGTTCCTTAGCCTATGCCAATCATTGCAATTCAGTTTCCCTTATCAGCAATTTGTTGGATACGGTCATCTGACTGAAAACAAGACAAACAGGGAAGTCCATTGAGAAGCTTCTATGGTTGTTTTTTTCCTCATAACTAAAAAAAAGGAAAATAGGAACTTGCTTATTTCTGCCTTTTGGCATACCATATAAGGCTCTAAGGCTAGAAACTTCTCTGTATTTTGGGGACTCAAAAGGGAAAAATCAGAGACAGTGATAGGGAGTCCTCACATCATGGAAACACTGAGTTAACCAACTCTGACATCGCCTATCTTGGGACTTCTTGTTATGCATGATACTAGATTCTTCCCATTGTTTAAATCACTTTTAGTTAATTTAGTTACTCAAAGCTAAAGATTCCTAACTGATATAAATATGGTAGTGTTGTTATTTATGCTTGAAGGTGGTAGGAAAGGATGTACAAAAGTAGTTCAAACTTCCCAAACCTGCCAGTGGGAGTGGGAGATCCTCCAACAAATCTGGGAGTCCTTCCATACGAGGACTAAAATCTTTACTGCCAGGATTTAAGAAAAGATTTTGCTTTTTCATTTTTTTCCTGAGACCTGACCTCAGGCTTTCACAATCTCAAATTTTGTTCTCATTTCTAAGACATCTTTGGTTTCATGGGACTTCAAAATCACAGCTTTTTTTTTTTTTTCTCACTGCCTGCTATGAACCTTAAATAATTTCGCTGTCTCCACTCACCACATTAGAGAAAAAGTGTCAGCACTGAATGGTTGCCCCTGACTGCTAAAGAACTGACTACAGAAATTCAACTTTTCATTAGTGAGTAGAATACAATTTTGTGACATATGAAAGGGTCCTATGCTTTGCAGATCATAGGATTGGGAATGGTTGCTACTGTGGCTGAAGACTTTTCAGGGACTATATTCTTTTGAACAGAAGATCCAGAAACCAAATTCTCAGATTCTGTCTTTTGCTTCCACAGCCTCATTAATGTGTGAGGTGAAACTATTCAGCAGAATAAAATTGTTTGTTTTCTTCCTTCAATAAAAACAACCCCAAATAATATAACCTTTAGAAAATACATTTGTTTCATTTTAATTTTCTAGTAGTTATCTAATAAAGGGAAGACATTCCTGAAGAGTAAACAGAATAGTAAAAATCATGTATCCCAAAGAAAAAAAGGTATAGGAGGATATTAAGCAAATCTTAACTTTAAATCTTGTTTTGTTTGGTTTTCTTTTTTAGTTCTAATGTTAAAGCATAGAGAACAATGATATCAATACATTCTCTTAGCATGATGCTATATTTCCAAAAATGAAATATGATATTAAATGCCAGTTTCTCCTCTTGGAGTTTGGATTCCATGTGTTCTCACCTTTCTCAAAGACTTTCCTCAAACTTTTCCTTCCTGTATCAGTGACTTCTGAATTCTTTTTTTTTTTTTAATATATTTTTATTTATTTATTTATTTTTGACAGAGAGAAAGAGATACAGAGACAGGGAGAGAACTGAACTGGAGGAGCTCCCAGTTCAGTATATGGGTCCGCACGGGCTGGGGCTGGGATTCGATCCCCGGTCCCCGGCGCTGCAAAGTGAGCGCTTAACCCACTGAGCCATCCCAGCTTCCCCTACTTCTGAATTCTTGACAGAATATTTCCAACACCATAGAAACACCTTTTTAAACAAAACAAAATCTCCATGGACCTAGACTTGAATCATTTTATCATTGCCCCATTTTCTTTCCTCCCAATTTGTTATAATTTTTTTTTATTGTGAATTTTATTAGGGTGACATTGGTTAGTAAAAATTACATAGGCTTTGATGTACAAGTCTATAGTACTTCATCTACTCTTCACAATATGTGTTCAGCACCCAGAGTCAGCTTTTTTCAATAACTCAAGGTCACCTTATTATCTAAATCCACTCCAATTAGGGTTTCATCCTCTCTATTCCAGAGAGAGATCTTGTCAAGGTCACAAAAATTTTGTTCAGTGGCCACCGCTCTTTCCTCACGTTAACTAGACCTTCCCATTGATATTGGTATAGTACCACACCTTTCTTCCTAAAAGTCTCATTTCTTGGTATTTGAAACCCCATATACTTGTGATTGAGTGCCTACATTGTTAGCTGTTTCAGTCAATTCCCTGTGATGGTTTCTTTTTCCCTGATGAACCACCAAATGTCCTGAGCTCTCACATCTTCCCTAAATATGCTTTCTCTTGAGTTTAGGTAAAATTTTTTCAAGATTATGGCTTTAAATAGAGCACATGCACTATGATGTCTACACCTGTATCTTAAGATCCAAACTTACCCTAGAACTCCAGACTCACATTTGATATTTGTCCAAGCTTGATATTTATCCACAGGTGTTTTAATAAGCTTTTAAAAATTAACATAGCCAAGATAGATACTTTGATTCTCCATAAGGCCCAACCACCAAATAGATCCTAACTAGGATTAGCTTTTTTGAATAAACAACCCTTCCCAATTTCTTAGGCCAAACTCAGAGATGTTCCCTGATTTCTCTCTGCAACTCCAAGTCATCAACATATCATCTAAAATTTGCCTTCAACACATACTCTAAATCTATCTTCTTGTTCTCATTTCCACTATGAAAAACAACAATAACAACAAACATTATTGCTCTCTTAGATTATTCACAACACCTCAGCTAGTCCCCCTTGCTTCCATTCTTCTCCCATCAAGACAGCATTTTCTTTTTGTTTTTCCTTAACTTCATTGGTATATGCAATTTATGCACAATAAAAAGCAACTATCTTGGGATGCTGGGATGGCTCAGCAGTTGAGTGCTTGCCATCACAGTAGTGAAGTCTGGGTTTCAATTCCTGGCTCCAGCCTGTGCAGGTCCATGTGCTGAACTGTGGCACAACTGGTAGCATCCAAGATGGCATGGTGGTAAAGGTTGTCGCCTCCCATGTGAGAAGCACCCAGTTCAATTCCCACCCCACACAGCCCCACATCCACCTGTGTGGAATAAACCTTGTCACAACTAATGATGCACAACTACGGAAACTGTTCTGGGCACTCCTTCTCTTTCTCTTTCTCTTTCTCTCTCTCTCTCTCTCTCCCTCCCTCACTCCCTCCCTATTTCTTGTGTGCACACAGGTACACCTTCTCTCAAAACAATAAAATGAATCTTAGAAAAAATACCCCACTATCTTAAGTTTACAATTTGATGAGTTTGTCAAGTGTACACCAACTTATAATCATCACCCCAACTGAGTTAGAGAATATTTCCATCACCCCCAAATTTTCCTTGTAGCCATTTATATTTTACTGTCCCTCAGCTCTGGCCCAAGGGAGAACTAATATGTTCTTTGTTACTACAGATTAGTATACAGAGGTTCATACAGTATGTACTCTTATGTGTCCTAGGTACTTCAGCATAATATTTTGAGATTCATCAATGTCATGTGTCTAAGTAGTTTGTTCCATTTTATTGCTTGAATATATCATGGTTTATTTAAGAAAATATAAAAGAAAAATTTTTGTGACTATACAGGATAAAATCACAAAATAAGCCATAAAAAAAATCACAATAAACTTCCCAAATTAATGTAACAGAGCCCTGGAAGTTGATGCCAGAAAACTCACTGAATAAATAATTCATTCTAAAAACCATATTATCAAGAATAATACCTATAAGTATGTTCTTCAGTGTGGAAATACTAGGGTGCAATAAGGAGTTTAAGCATAATTAGTGAACAACCAGTGAGTTAAGGGAAAAGAGATTATGATATCTGGGATAATCACACATATGTGACTTAAGTTCAAAATCGCATCAAATCACTTGAAATTCATTACATAAAATGACCAGATATCTTAGGCATCCATGTTAGAGGCAATTTTCTTTTTCTCAAGACAAGAAATGGGAAATTGTCCTGGGTATTTCCAGGTAA
The DNA here is from genome assembly GCA_004027555.1 of Craseonycteris thonglongyai. Classification (NCBI taxonomy): domain Eukaryota; kingdom Metazoa; phylum Chordata; class Mammalia; order Chiroptera; family Craseonycteridae; genus Craseonycteris; species Craseonycteris thonglongyai. The sequence continues at coordinate 7,654 of PVKE010018996.1, read as the reverse complement.
TGTAATCAATACTAATGTAATATCAAGTAGTCAGGAAGTCGTGCTTTCAAATTGAAATTGCCCCTACCAGCTTTAATATGTAATGTGTATACTTTTAAAGTATGGATAACCAAGGAGCCATTTCCACCAATTATATACCAATACTTAATGTGAAATCAGATAAAAGGTATCCAAACACCTATTCAATTATTTTTTTCAGTTTTACATGAATTTATTTTGTGTTATGTTCCACCTGTTGCATGTGTTCTTTGAAACCACTGTATGCTCCCTTTTGGGTGAATTAATATATAAATTTCAATTATATCCTTTGATCCTATTTCATTCATCTTTTTTATTGTCAGTAAGTTTCTGTAAAAATTTCAACTAAAATTGTGGGTTTCCTAATGTTATTTACAGATTTTTTTTACCAATTTTTGCTTCATATATTTATGAGTCTTTGTTGTTAGGTAGAGATTTAGAAATGTTATATTTTGTAATGAATTGACACCTTTATCTTTATGAAATGCCCCTTCTCATCTTTGTTACTATTCCTAGTACTGATGACTTCTTTGGTATAATATATTTTTCCATCCTCTTACTGTTAAGCGCTCTATAAACCAATATTTTTAAAATGAATTTTCTCCAGATGACGTACATTGGAGTTAGCATTTTTGATATAATATTCTTGGGATTTTATTTGGAAAGTTCAGAGCATTTATAATTAACCTAATTATTTGCATAGTTGTGTTTAAGTGTACCATCTGGCTATTTGTTTTCCATTTGTTCCACATTTTTTTTGTTTTTTCTCCTTCAACTACTTAAACATTTCATTATTCAATTTTTCTTTACTATGGTCTTATCAGCTATAATTTTTAAATTTATATAGTAGCTCTAGGGTTTGCAATATGTATCTTAACTTATCACAGTCTATCTCCAAAAAATATTATGCCAGTTCAGGTATAATATAAGAAATGAATAATAGTATAATGCTATTAAGCCATCCTTTTCTTCATATAATTGTAAAACAATCCACATCTACATATACCTAAAATTCCACATATTATTTTTATTTAAGCAGTAACATATATTTTAAAGAAACTGAAAAATGATGAAAAATTTTTTTGTATTTATCCATAGAATGATAATTCACAATATTTTTCATTTTATCTCACTGAGTCAAGCCTCCCTGTCTGCCACTCACTGTGATCATTGAATTTACCTTGCTTTTGATTGCTAAGCACAACCACCTTGTCTTTGTTAGTTTGAGATACAATCATTGTAATTGCTATTAAGATGCCCCATTCTATAGCAGTACAATTTCATTTACTTTTGATTTTCAGTGACTAACACAGAGACAGCTTTTTGGTTGTGCTTAAGTCTTATTTGCTGAATTATAAATATATCTGTATTATACATGTGCCATATTTAATATAAAATAGCAAGCCTGGGTTTCTAACCCTATCTTTTTCATATGCTGGTAGCTTGTTGATATGAAGAATCTGGTAGTAATGAATTATTTATGTTTAGAGGGCAGGCTCTGTTTTGCACCTATAGAACACTATACTTGACCTTACCACTTTTTCCACAAATGTAATTAATTAGATGTATACTGAGTTCCTTAGCATTTTTCATTCTAGTTCTACAAGGATAGAGACTATGTATGACTTATCTATCATTACATATCTTATGCCTTGTACCAGGGGTCTCCAAACTTTTCAGCCCGAGGGCCGCATTAACTATCAAACAGCAGTTTGGGAGCCGACTACACACTCAAGGTCCAAATAAAAAAGAATCAAAACATAGATGTTGTTTTCAATTATTTATTTAATATTATTTTATTCAGTTATTATTTAATAAAACATTGATACACTACACATGAACACGTGTATTAGTGGGAATGGTGAAATTGTTTCCTGGATGCCAAATAGCAGACATTTCTGGCTTTAGATTTGATATCCCTAACATCAACAGTGACCTGAGATTATCATCAGACAAGTTTGTTCTCAAATTGTTCTTCACGTATTTCCTTCTTGAAAAGGTTTCTTCACACAAGTATGTTGTTCCAAAGATTGAAAGGTAGCTTGATGCAAAAGTTTTGACATTAGGAAAGTCTTCCTTGGGAAAAAACTGGTAAAAACCCACCAGTCCTTCTTTGAACTTGTCCCTAAGGAGGTCATTTGCTTGCAACTCAATGACCTCCAGCTGCAATTCATCTGGGCGACTGGCCACATCTGTTTCAAATGGGTTTTGAAACAGTCTCGCTTCTTCTGCCTTTGAATCCAAGTCAGAAAACTGCTCCTGAAACTGCAGCTGGAGGTCTCTGATGATCTCGCATGCAAATGACGTGGGGAACTCAGCTGAAGAGCCATTAAGACCTTGCACTGCTGAAAGTGCGTCAAGTTGTTGGCCTGTACTTGTTCCAAAAACAAGACAAGTTTAGATCTGAAGGCCTTTAGGTGGGTGTACAGATCAGAAACTAGATTTTTCTCTTCTTGTAGTTTTAGGTTCAGAAAATTTAAATGACTAGTTATGTTTGCAGCAAAGGCCAACTTCCATACCCACTCTTCATCAGACAGTAATGGCTGTGGCTTGCCTTTACTTTCCAGGAAGTCGCCTATTTCCTTTCTTAATTCAAATACTCTGCTCAGAACTTGCTCACAACTTAGCCATCTTACTGCTATGTAATATGGTAAATCTTGCAATTCTGTGTCTGTATCTTTCAACATGTCTCTGAACTCTCTATGGTTGAGCCCATGTGACCTTATTAAATTCACCATCTTCACCACAGGATTCAGTGCACTGCTAATGTCCACATATTTAGCACACACAGCTTGTTGGTGAATAATACAGTGCAGGAACATTGGTTGTGAAATGTTTTTCTCATTACACATCTGCTTCCCTTATCCAACCAAGCCTTTCTTTATGCCACTCATGTTCTTTCCTCCATCAACAGTCAGGCAACTGAGGTTAGTCCAGTCCGAGTTATAATCAGCAAATATTTTTTCCAATTCATTGAATATATCCTCTCTGGTAACAGTGCCATACATGCTATGTAGGGAAGCCAGCTCTTGTGTTATGTTCATGTCTTCATCCACATCTCTAATGAACACAAGCAGTTTAGAGGTGGAACAGCTGTCCAGCGATTCATCCATTGCAATTGAAAAATGGCGAAACTTGCTAGCATTTTTAGCTATTTGAGTCACAATGTTTTCACCCATGTCTGCAACACGGCGGGCAATGGTATTTGTACCCAAAGCTACATTTTTAAATTGTTTCAACTTTTCTGGGCAAAGTTCCTCAGCCACCTCCGACAAGCATTCCTTCACTACTTCACCATCTGTAAACGGTTTGCCACTTTTAGCCAGGACGTAGGCAACTTTATAACTGGCCTTAGTTAAGGATTCATTTTCATTTGAAGATTTACTGAACAATGTCCTCTGAGATGTGAGTTGATTTTGTAATTTAGAAAATTTTTCGGCACAGACTTTACCCTCCAACTGTGCATATTTCTCCTGATGTTTGCTTCGACGATGATGGCGCAGGTTGCATTCTTTCATCACAGCCACTGTTTCATTGCAAATCACACACAATGCTTTCTCACCGAATTTGATGAAGAAGTATTTCAAACTCCATTCTTCTTGGAATTACCGACACTCATCGTCTATTTTTCTTTTCCTCTACTCGGCCATCGTTGGGCACTAAAATAAAGTGACTTCAACATAAATAAATAGTGAAACTGAAAGTATCTTGCATACAATATTGCTCAAAAAACCTGATTATGCAAACTAATTTTGTTGCAATTATAGCTGCAAATGACCCGAAACAATTTTTAAAAATTCTTATGATTTTTTTTTAAGAAATTTTATTTATTTATTTATTTTTGACAGAGAGAGAGAGAGAGACAGAGACAGAGACAGAGACAGAGACAGAGACAGAGACAGAGAGAGAACTGAACTGGGGAGCTCCGAGTTCAGCATATGGTTCCATATGGGCCGGGGCCGGGATTCAATCCCCAGTCCCGCAAAGTGAGCGCTTAACCCACTGAGCCATCCCGGCTTCCCCAATGATTTCTTAAGTTAAACTTACCTGAATATAGTCTGCAAATATATCCACTTGTGGTAGACAGATTGTTGCTTTTAATGTTTCCTCTTCAGAATATTCGGAAAATTCTTGTTAAACTAACGACATTCCCAATACTTTATACACACTTGTAAGTAATTACGCGAAGAAAATTATCACTAAATAAAATAGAGTGCAACATGTTTCGCAATTAGATGCTAACTGACACCAACAGTCATCACAGCAGTCAACCGCAACTGGCAAACTGTGATCAAAATAATCAAGTCTTGAACAAGCAGCAAACCATTTAAAAACTCTGCCACTAGATGGCGATATATCATCTCATTGACTGTGAACAGAAGCAGAAAAAGTAAGTGGCTGATCTTGGCAGGATACATGTAAATTTCTGTAATTTTTTTTCCGTAGATAAAAAGGTCTCCACGGGCCAAATGAGAGGGCCTCGCGGGCCGCATCTGGCCCATGGGCTGTAGTTTGGGGAATCCTGCCTTGTACAATCCCTTGCACTAAGAATGCACTCAATTTTATTTTTAAATCAAAGTTGGGACATGAACATACTGAGTTTGCAGCTCTGGAAAACCCAAATATAGAAAAATAAGACTTTTCAAATGTTCACCAAGGAAGAATTTTAGACAGATTAACTTGAGTATTAACTACCAGTAAAAACAGAAACAAAAAACAAGAACAAAAACAGGCAGATTCACATAGAAGTAAGTCCTTGGGAAAAAAGGTGTCAGCATGTAGATTTTGAGGCTAAAATCCTAAGCTTAAAGAACAGTCTTTGTGAGGACTAACTGCATTTATTAACCAGTTAATAAAATGTCTAAGTTTTCACATTATTGAAAGCTTTCAGTGCCCTAACTCAGAATTCAGTCAAATACAAGCACATGGATAAGAAAAATACAAATTCCAGGGAAATAAATGTGATGGTTACAAGTATAGTATTTTCTGAAAGAAATTCCAACTCTGTTCACACTGAAAAAAAATAAGAAAAGGAAAAATCCTGTGAAAAATTATTAGGGGACATGTATTTAGTGAAATGTAAATAAGAGATGCTTACTAACTGACACAATGAGTGACTAGAATGCTAAACTGTCAGTTGGTAAGAAAGTGATAAAAATTATTATGTATATTTATATGTTAAATAGTATATGTATGCAATTTCTAAATTCAAGAGAATATTTAAAAATTATTTCAAAGAATGAGTAAGCTTTTTGTTGTTAATCATAAAAATTAATTAAGCTCAAACTCTTCATCCAATCTCTGTTTCATCTCTCAGTTGAGTCTCATATTCAGTTGACTACTAGTGAAGTTGTAATGCTCGTTCCTACTAAGAACATGTTAGATGGAAGAAACTGGGGCACATAAACTAAAATCAATGTGTGACTTAAATTACAATATGAGTGCAAATCTCCATTAGCTAAAGGACAGTGATAAATACTCTAATACAAGCCCATCAGGGTCTCTGAAAATTGATGACTGAATAGGTTGATTTAAGTAGGGATGACTCACATTTCAGTAAATCTTCATTACTGTGAGCAAACCAAGTTGTAACCTTTTAGTGTTCTTAGAAGAAATTGGTTATTGATCATAAACAAGAGTCACAGAATTTGATACAAACTTAATGAAATGAGAAGCAGGGAAGTATCCTTCATGTTAATGGCAGTTGACACTGCCATGGACCTTCTTTTGAAGTAACTCAGATTGACTTTAATGGGATTTTCTCCCACATGAAACATTTTCCAAACCCTGAAATTTACTGTGTTCACTCCCTGTGATGTGTGGCAGGATTTATTTTCTAGAGTAATAGCTTTAAGTCCATAGAGCTTTCTTCAGTTTTGGACTTATAACCTCGTTGTTCTTATTTCTTTCAGAGTTTATGATGAAATGTAATAGTACATATAAATCTTCACAATTAATCATTAATTTCTTGTAGGCATTTTTCCTATACAGTGTTAAAGTAATTTTCAGACATAGAGTTTTAAGTACCGTATTTTTGAGTGTATAAGATACCCCCATGTAAAAGACGACCCCTACTTTTCTAACCCAACACTAAGAAATCAATACGCAGTCTACACCCATGTATAAGACAGCCCCTAATTTTTGGTCTAACAATTTTAGACAAAAGTATACTCTTATATACAGAAAAATACAGTATACCAGCAACTTGTCTTTCAAAAACACTACCGGTAAGCTAACTTTGTCCTTTGCCCTACCTCCACTCATCTGAAATATAGTTTGTTTTGTTTTTTAATGAAATTTCTTTTTGCATTAGATGTCCCTTATCAAGTAACAATAAATGTGTTAGTATTAAAAAAAGTTTTTCTCCTTAATACTCATTAATAATGAGTATACAAATAGCTGAATCAATATAAGCTGAGATCTGAGTGGGCTTCTTCCCTTTACTGCTTTAAAACACAGAAATTATAAATCAAGTTATGATTAAATATCCTTAATAAAAAAGAATTAATTTATGAATTTGGCTTGTAATTAAGCTTTCATTACAAACATTGTTTGTCAACTTAAAAAAATAATTTTACCTTTGGCAGAAATGCATCAATATGAAAATATAAACTGAGCTCAAGTTTTTACTGTTAAATTATAATGTTGAAATATTACATTATTCATTAATAAATATTAACACCACACACAAAACACCTGTTTAAGCTCATAAATTCTAAGAATGGGTAAATAATTATTCATTACTTTGCAAATTTTGAATTGTAAATATATTACTATAATTAGCACCTTCTTTTTGCCATGACACATATGGTATCTGATTTAACCTTAAGTACATTAGTACAATAAGTACACTACTAGACTATTTCAATAAACTGTCTAAAATCATACTTGAAAATAATTTGAATACTATTTGATCAAAATAATGCAAACACAATTAACAAAATTTATACATTAAAACCAATCAAGAAAAAAAGAAAAGAAAATTATTAATAGTTGAAATGGAAGAGGAATTTTTTTTAATAGATCCTTTGGATTTTAGAAAACAAACTATTATGATCAACTTTACGCCAATAAACTTGAGCATAAAGATGAAATTGAAATATTCTTTGAAAAACACAACTTAACAAAACTGAAAGAATCTGATACAGAAAATCTTATCATTTCAAATACTATAGAAACTTCGTTAATTATCAGAAATCTTAAAAACGCATATTGTTTCATTGGTGAACTCTATCAAATTTATAAGAAATAAACAACACAACATAACAAAAACATGTTCAAAGACTAGAGAAGGGAATACTTTCCATTTTAATTTATGTGACCATCATAACTCTATATCAAAATTTGACAAAGACTTTATAAGAGATTATACAGGCGGAAAGAAATCTTTAGATGCAAATTAAATCCCACATTAAAAAAACATATCTATCATGGTAAAGCAAGGTTTATCCCTGGAATCAAAGTTAGTTTAACATTTTAAAATTAAGTAGTATAGTATAGGACAGGGGTGGCCAACTTTTCTGTATATAAGATCTACTTTTTATCTTAAAAGTGTGTCGTGATCGACTTGTTGTCATAGGCGTAGTCTAAGGGGGAAGAAGGGGTGTGAAATGCATACTATGTTTATACACTGTGT
>PVKE010018995.1:13025-29037 GCA_004027555.1 Craseonycteris thonglongyai | reverse complement strand
ACCTAATTATGATTCCTTGGTTAGAGACATGCAAACTCAGTCTTCCCATTAATGTTAAGGCAACAAAGTAAATTCTAAATCTGTCTTTATCTGTAGCTACTTTGAATTAATAAATATTGTTAATAATTATCCATGTTCTTTTAATTCCCCTGGATGTGAGTTTTTTGGCCCTTTAAATAATTATTATTGTTGTTTTTTATGTAGGTAGATAAGCCGTATATCTATATTTCAGTACGAGGTGTACTCAGCGAGCTTTTGATAGATTAGCAAAAAGTAAGTCATATTATTCTTTCATGATAAATTTTCCTGGCCCCCCAAAAAATGCGAAAGTGAAATATTGAAATCAAATTATCAGCCATACTGTGCATTTTTATAACAACTTTTTCATATTTACGAACAAATAGTACAACTTATACATTGCAGTTGATAAAAAAATTAAATTGCATTTTAAGTTAGTAAAAATCTATCTTGAAAAAGTGTTGGAAAATCAAATTTTTTAGGTACTGCATGTACGGAATGCTGCTATCAAAAGTTGGGTCTGGAAATTTATTTTCTTCATGAGCCCATATCTCAAAAACTTAATAAGTGATTTAAAAAATAAAAAATAGTTTTGAACATATATTTTACTTATCTACCCATACCTCACTGGAATGCACCTTATACTGAAACACAGTGTATAAACATAGTATGCATTTCACACCCCTTCTTCCCCCTTAGACTACACCTATGACAACAAGTCGATAGCGACACACTTTTAAGATAAAAAGTAGATCTTATATACAGAAAAGTTGGCCACCCCTGTATTATATCACTATCATTAGAACTTCATGCACAGAGGTCTCTCCCGCCCTTCCTCCAAAATAATGAAATAATTTAACATAAATACTAGTGACTTTATCCTCCATCATAGAGTGTAGAGTGACTGGGTATTATGGTAATGGAACAGTTAATGGATGCCGAGTTCAGGATGTAAGAGAAATAAGTGGGGAAAGGCACATGTAGGAATAGAACCAATGAGTTTTTCTTTTCCAATTACAGTTGACATTCAATATTATTTTAGGTTCAGGTGGACAGCATAGTGGTTAGACACTTATATAAATTACAAAGTGATTCCCCTCATAAATGTAGTACCCACCTGGCACTATACATAGTTATTACATACTGACTATACTCTCTATGCTGTACTTTACATTCCCATGACTGTTTTGTAACTGCCAATCTATACTTCTTAATCCTGAACCACGGAATCTTAGCATTGCAGATTCGGGAGGAATCATGGCAATTGTGTCCCTTACACCCCCATCTACAAAAGAGAAAACTGAGACTCAAAGGGATTAGATGCTAAACAGAAGTAGAGTCCGAACTAAAACCTAGGCCTTTTTTCCTCTTTAGTATTCTTTTCAACCCATGTGTTATCTCTGGGAAAATGAAAGGCAGAATATTCTAGAAAGCTTTCCAAATGGCAAGTAGATTTTCGTAACAAAACTTGCTGAGGTAGACAACAATGGTTTTGTGGCTTATGCTGTTGCCTGTCCTTTCATTGCCTGTGGGCTCCAAAAGTCACAGCCACTGAATATCAACAGCAATCAGCAATAAATATTTGAAAACATTTTGTTAAAATCTATTTTGTTCCTTGACATAGCAGAGAGGAAAAATGAGCAAGTGTGTAAATTAAGATTTTGTTTAGGGGAGGCGGGGATAGCTCAGTGGGTTAAGCGCTCACTTTGCATCCCCAGGGACCAAGGATCCCGGGCCCTTCCTGTGCTGGACCCATGTGCTGAACTGGGGAGTGCCCCCAGTTCGGTTCTCACCGGGGTGAAGACCCGGACCCAGTTCTTGTCCTGTGCAGCCCGCACCCATGTGTGGAATGAAACTATGTGGAAAAACCAATGATGTGCAACTATGGAGACTGTTCTGGGCCCTCCCCCTTCTCTCTGTCTCTGTATCTCTCTCTCTGTCAAAAACAATTAAAAAAATTTTTTTAATAAAAAAAAGATTTTAACTTGCTATTTGTTTATTTTCATTTAGATTTTATTTCTGTTACTACATTGAGAGCACTAGGTAAATGAACATTCTCAAAAGAATGTTTCTATTTCTTAGTCCTGCACTAGGTATAAGAAACTCAAGCAGGGTCAATGCTTTTTGTAATAGAAGCACAGGGGTTTCCTAAGGAAAAAAAACAGAGTCCTCATGAAGCAACCAGGAGGCAGACTAGCCTGTGGACATCATCACACTCATGTTGACACAAACATACACCATTTCACCCTTCAACGTGTTGAACATAAACACAATCACAGGCAAAGGCATTCATATGCCCTCCCTCTCCACGTCTCCTTGCTATAAAAAAGGGAGAGGCCCGATGAGACTGGAGGCCAGAGGATGAGCTCATCTCTTCCACTAATCTGCAGTGACTGTCATCTGCTCACTCCTAGAAAAGCTGCACCTGGGGGCTGGAGCCAGGTGTCTTCCTTCTTCTTACTCTGTCTACCCAACAAAACACGCACCCTTGCCATTGTTAAGCCCAACCTGAAAGAGGTGGCTGTGGAAACCCCAATTCAGCCTATGATGGGGGAACATGCACCACTGGAAAGAACAATGCTTGTTATTGGTGGTCACAGGTGGTCACTTGGCAGGAAGCCACAATGCAACTGGAAATGTTCTCTACATAAGTAAGATCCATGCTGTTACATCCACAGAGAGATACAGACACCACTAAGGAACATCTCATCAAAGGTAATGTTTTTTATATTCTTTCTCGCAGATATCAACCTGCCTGCAGTTTTGAAATGCAGCTGGGTCTCCAATGTTTTCCTTAACAGATTCACTCAGTCAGATTTCAAGATAGGATTAGGAGGATGTCGAGATGGTACCTGAGACCAGGGACATAAACGTGGGGAAACCCCTCTTCCGGGGTACTACATGACTTCTTGTTACGGTCATCAGAAGACAGGCTCGCTGTGCAGCCCAGTGAGGGAGGTGGATGCATCAGTAGCCCCACCACGATACACCATGGCCATATGTGTCTCAAGAGCACTCTTCCATCACAAAGAGCTTTCTCTGCCAAAGTTTTACTTGAACATTCCACCAGTCAGCTGCCTAGCAGTGGGGCAGGTACCATTGTCTTTATTGACTCATGAGGAAACTGAAGCCCAACGAGGCTGGCACACATCAGCAAGAGAATAGAGAAGACTGGACCAGTGTGTACTAAACGTACTGAAGGCCTGCTCTGTTCCTAATGCTTGACAGTGCCTTTCCCTGCTGTTTCCTTGTCTGTAAAATGGTGCTAGTAATGGCACCTCCCTCATAGGTTACTGTAGGATGAAGTAAAATAATGTAGGAGACATGTGTAGTATGATGCCTGGTGCACAGGAAGTCTTCAGTTTAAGTGTAAGGTGATCAATACAATATCCTCACAAAGGCCTATTATTACTTCCACCTTACAAATAAGGAGGCTGAGGCACAGAAAGGAAAATGACTCGCTCAACCAGCATGTTATGTGGCCTCATCAGGCCTCAACACAGACCTGAGTGACTCTAAAACCTATACTCTTTTCACTCAAGAACATGATTATTCCCAAACTCAGGTTGCCTGTTTCCAAGTTCCATGCACTTTCCTTGATGCATTTACACTGATTTAAGAGTCTCCTACAGAAGTGTTGTGACATGGTTTGACTAGAAAGCACAAAGCCTGTCTCAGAAAATACACAACAAATTTGTCATCATCCAAACACCATGTTTCACAAAGACTTTGATGACATCAACGAAGAAGATCCCAGCAGAGTCCCCAGAGCTGCTAAGAGTTTGCAAGCAGAGTTGAGAGTCTGAGGCCAATAACTAAAATGAAAGTAGAATGGATGTTCTCATCAGTATTCCTACAATTTCAATAATCCTTTTGACTTTTGATACTTTCCATCTCAAATCTTTTTTTTTTTTTGTAAAAGGTTAAGTGGATAGAAAAAGATAATTGAAAAAACAACGTTCTTATTTCTGTGGCTTCTTGAATGTAGTAGGCATCCCATAAATGGTTATAAAATGTATGAATAAACATGAGTAAAGGCATCTATTTTCTTCTTGTGAATTGGTTCAAAGAGCCAGTTTTACAAGAACTGACTAAAAACTAGATCCCCAAGAGATCATAAATGTTCAGTAATGCTTTGCTACTACAAAGCCCACTGTCCTTACACTTTGGGTGCCTGCTCCTGATGCAAGGCCGATGTCCCCCTACAAACATGGGCCAGAGAATCATGGGATGTGCTAAAACAGCCTGGTTCACAGTAGGTCTATAAGCATTCAACTTGAATGTGAGTAGAAGGCTCCCTCACTTATGCCAGGATCCATGGGACAGGTATGGAGCTCCCCTTCCTTTGAGTGTGTTCACTATGTGCCATTCACTGGGGACTGGCCCATTCTGATCCCATTTGCACCCATTTGATGATTCTTCAAAAGAATCAACATGCAAACAAGATTAACAGGCTGACACCTCTGAGATCTGACACACACTTTTCTGGGAGCTCCATTACTGAGAATTTCTCAGATGGAAAGAGAACTGGACTCTTCAGAACACCTGAGTTGGAGCATTAACTCTCTGTGATCTCAATGAGGAACACTCTTCCTTCCTCTTTATCTGCAAAAGTAGCAAAGGTAATACCTTTTAAACAAAATCCGTGTGCACAAAAATGTTTGCAAAAGCACTTTGTAATAAACAATGAAGAAATAAATTGGCCTATCACAAAGGCTTGTTGCCACCACTAGAGGGACCAGAGAAATGGCTCACCGCATGCCACTGGATTGCCCTCGACTTTGAAAGAAAAACAGCCCATGACATATTCTCAATAGCCAGTAACTTCAGATTACTTTATGCACCCGCTCTCAGATAGATTAAGCTAGAGATGCCCCGAAGTTAGTCATTCTGTGCCAGCTGCTTTCACAATTTTTGCCATAGATAGCTGAATTTCACCTGTTATAATTTACTCACTACTTCTCCTTACATTAAATTTAAGTTAACTTTGTTTCTATACAATTTCTTCTTTTAATTGATAAATCACAGGTTTGACATGCTGACAACATGTGCTTCCATGACGCATCCCATATGTGGGGAAACACTGTATTAAGCCAAAGATTACTGCATCTCCTAATGCAGATAGGAGTGAAGGAGCCAGATAAAACCTGGTGTGGGCTGGCACAAGGAATGACGTGGACATCCCACAAGCTGATGTGTAAAAGTATAGTCCAAACATATTTACAAGCAACAAACACATTATCTAACCACATATATTAATAGTAAGAATTAGTTCTACTCCTACAGCACTTCAGTTTTAACAATACATTCCAGGTCATTATACTCTGGCCCTAAACACAAACTTGGCTGCAGGTGGGGTGGCTGATCCTGTCCTTTCACACAAAGGGCTCAGAGATGTTAGAGGATTTGTACAAGATCACATTAGAAATAAGAGGCAGCATCATCTCTGTCTTTAGCTTATTTCACTGTACCTCATCAGGGAGAACAGTATTTTTAAGACTGCTTTCCTCTCTTTAGGCAGAACAACTCTTTCATACTACCGTTTTATCTCTCCACTCTTCTACTTACGCATCCATCCATCCATCCATCCACCTACCCACCCACCCACCCACCCACTCAACATTTGACAACCTTTGTGCTAGTCAGTAGAGTTATCTACCAGGTTTTATTCTTATAAAAATATTCATTTAGAACAGGGGTGGCAATGAGTAATATCTGCATCAGTTTCTTCTCATTTGAAAATCTACCATAGATTTTCCCTGATGATAGCAAAACATGGTAATATGCTCTAATTCCTCCTGTCAAATAAAATAAAATACTTTGGAGCCTGACAACAAAATAATCAGGAAAAGACCTGGTTAATGAGACCTCTCCTTCATAAGCACATTAGAAGTACAATAACTACGGTTATGTTGTTGGACTACTTTAGATGAAAAGGGCACACTTCCAATTACTTCACATGAGTAACAAGTTCAAATAATTAGAAACAGATCCCTGATAGTGTCTTGAAACTTTCTGGAAGAGCTAATTTAAGCATCTGTGTGTTTTCTCAGGCTGCCATTCAGAATTGAGATCCACTTGTCTTCATGGCTGCATTCCGTTTGTATATTTTAATTCCTCAATTTCAGAATTGAGGGCAGTGAACCAATTATCAACGATGCAGATGAACTAACATATTGAGACCTCCCCAGAAGGGATGTGTTTCAAAGTAGAGAAAAATAAAACTTCAAAAGTCATACAGAAGAGTGTGAAACAAAATATGAATTATCAACTAGTACATAAAAGGAAAAAACTCAAACATGCAGAATAAAACACTTGAAACTCCTAAATAAAAAAAACAAAACTCTAACCCTATTAAAATTTGACTAAACAGGATGTAACCCCAATGAAATTATTTTCACCAAGTTTCCAAGTCACCAATGACTTCCTTACCATTCATACAACAGAGCAGGGCCTCTCTAACTTTAGTTTGCATGACAGTCACCAGGAAGGCTAAACAGACTGCTGGTCCCACTCTGTTTCAGTTGCAGATTCAATAGGTCTGGGGTGGAACCCAAGAATTTACATTTCTCAATTCCTGGGGAGACTGCTATTGCTGCTGGTCTGGGGAACCCCACTTTGAGAAGCATTGCAAAAGACTGTCTCTTCTCATCTTACATAACTTTTCAGTTGCATGTGACATTGGGGACCACTCCCTACCAGGGGTGGCGAAACTTTTGGCGATTGAGTGCCACAGTTTATGAAATAAGAGTATACTCGCTCGACTCACGTGCCAACCTATCGAGTGAGATAGAGGTATCGATTATTTTTATGTCTATAAGAGGCATAGGATGTTTTTATAACAAAAAACAATTCTGCGTGCCGAAATAATTGTTCCACGTGCCACTTTGGGCATGCGTGCCAAAGGTTCGCCACCCCCGTTAGACTTTTGAACATCACACTTCTCTTAAATTCCCACCATCTCTCCTCTTCTCCATTTTAATACCCTACTGTGCCTCAGGGTTTGGGCCTGGGCTTCAGCTCTTTCCGATACCTTCCTGAGCAACCTCATTTACTCTGAAGTCTTTCGTCATCACTTCTATCTAGTATCCCCCAGACCACAGCTCCCAGTGGATAAAATGTAAGCTTCACAAGGGTACCGTTTATTGTCTCGTTCAAAGTTGCACCCCAAGTGACCAGAACATGCCTGGCATATGACATGTGCTCAATAACTGTTTGTTACAATTTCCTAATAGATATTTCTACCTATATGTTACAACCTAACTGGCAACTGAAATTAAATGTATTTGGAAAGGAATATAGTATATCAAAGAAGGATATTATATAAACTAGATTCTTCTCCCATATTTCGAATGGTGCCGTCATCCATCCATTTCGTAAGACCTAAGGGTCATCCTTGAATCCTGACCTGTCAAACACTAAGTTGTACTGATTTCCCCCTCTAAATCTTTCAAGTTGATTCATCTGTCCCATCCCATGCCAACGCCTGGTCTAGGCCCCCTCAGTCTCTCTGCTGGATGCCATAGCAGCCTGCAGCCCGGTGTCCCGTCTCCCCCCCACCCCCCCACCCCAGCAGTCAGCTGAGAAATCAGAGTTCATCCTGCCACACCCAACCATGGAAGCCAGTCCACAGGTTCTCCTTGCCCTTAGAGAAACGCCCCACAGAGCCAGGGACAGACTGGATCCCTACTGCCTCTCCAGCTTGATTTCACTCCTTTTCTCGGCCTTGTACTCCAAATACCACAAGTTAATTTTGTTCCTTGAACTCTCTCCATGCTCTTACTTCTGAGACATGACTCATGATGTTCCTTCCACCTGCGATACATTTTGTCCTCCCACTACGTTTTAGCTGACTACCTTCTACTCATTTTTCCGTTCCCAACTTAAACATTCACATCCTCCAAGAAGCTTTCCCTTGGTTCCCTCAAAAACAGAACACCCCCCCAAAATTGGGATACAGCCTGCTTTGAGTTCCTAAAACCCTGTCTGTATCTGTACACAGTATTACCGGTGTTTTAATTATCTGCCTATTTTGCTTCTGCAGGGGAAGGCTCATGTCTACACAGTGCTGGGCTCAGGGCCTGAATTTAGTCATATTTGCTAAAGAAATAGGCCAACCAGATTTAATGGGAAGAAATTTAGAAGACATTTAAAAATATATATTTTAAAAGAAATTATTTTTCTATGTTGACAGCAGTCAGAGTAGTGGTTAAGTCTAGAAAAGGGTGTGGGGGACACTTTGGAACAATGGAAATTTCATGTATCTTGTCCCAGGTGGAGGTTATATGGCGGTATACATAGGTAAAAATTCACCAAGCTGTACACTGAAGAGCTGTGAATTTTATGTATGTAATCATTGCTCAATAAAAAGGAATGTGTTATTTTTAAATTAAAGTATGATTCATATCTGGATATAAATATTCACATGGGCTAAAACAACTCATATGGGCTATTAACAATAAAGTGCAATAACAAGCAAAGGCATCAAAGTTCCTTAAAATGATAATCCCCAAAGATCCAGAATCACAAACATGGCAAAATAATTCTTTAAGTCTTTGTTCTGAAAATGAGATTGCTTTAGATTGATTCCATCTTTTAAATTTGAGGCCCTGAAGTATCTTTAGGGAAGAAATTATTTCCAAGTTTTTCTCTACAGAATCCCCTTGTACTGTTTAAAACCCTCATCTCACAATATTGAGCAGTTTGAGTTTATGATGTATAGTTAGTTATATTTCAGTGTTTGAGGCATCTTAAACTATGATGATGACAACTGCTATACAACTGGGTTCACATTATTGTTCCTAAGATCACTGTCCTTGAATTGTAGGAATAGGACAAAGGATAAACCATGCCATACGGGGGACACCTTCACTGCCCTACTAAAAAGGGGTCTTGCTATCCCAACTTTGGGGAAAGGAATTTTTCCACGCATGTCAAGAAATTTAGGATTGTCTTTCTTAGAAAGTAAAACAGAAGTTCAAGTTTCGTTTCCTAACCAGTAGGCACAAAGGCAGAGGGCTTGGGAGTTTGTTTCCTGTAAGTTACTTTTTTTCAAAAGAAGTTCCCAGGGCTCTCTCACACTGGGCTTGCAGACAGTCCGTCCGACCTGCTCTGTTGATATGTGTTCTGACTGCTCCCTGGGACCAGGTAAAAGCCAGTTTGGAAACACAGGAACTAAAACATTCTTCAGGTCAAGTGAAAACACCCGGCGGTACACTATGTGCACCCAAATTAATGAGATCTAGAGTCGCTGAGCACTAAAAGGGCACTTACTACACTTCAGACCAGTCATTGTCTCTAGCCTTCAAGTGATTTTTCTACAAAAGTACGTTTTCTTTCTTGGTATTATTTTAGTCAGTTTCTCGTTCCTGATGTCTCTACTTGCTACTGGTATTTTTGACACTCTAAAATCAAAGGGGGGAAAACTGTAAAACTCCCGATTATCTAATTTAGTTTAGACATTACCATATCATCATCATCACCATCATCTAGTTCACCACTGAGAAAAAAAATTTTTTTTTTTTTAATATATAAAAACCCTTTCAGTTCTGGTATTAGCAAAGTTGAAAGCATCCAGCCATTTTATGAGGAATGATGCATCCCGGTGCCCATTTTTCTGACGTGAAAACTAAGGTAACTGCAACCGAAAGATGACAGAATGTCCCACAGCAGATGTACTTATTCCTAATGCAAGGGACTCTGTCGCCTTCTCAAAGTGTTACTTCTGAAAAGAAAATAATCTGATAAAGTTGGAACAGCACAGGGAAATGAGAGGGGAGGGATGTCGGGGAGCGGGGGTGGGGGCGACGGTCAGTGATGGTGATGGTGGTGACGCTGACCAGCTCCTCTCCCGTTTCTCCATCACTGCCTGTCCTCTCTGCCTCTTCCGTCCCTACGTGACCTCTGCCCGGAGAAACACAGTCGACAAGACTTGCACCCAAACCCCACGTGCGTGGGCGCAAGGCTACGGCGCCCTGATAGCCGGCACCTCGGCCGGAGCCCCGCGCGCCCGCAGCCCCGCGCCCAGCAGCCCCGCGCCCCGCGCCGCCCGCGCCCTCGCTGCGGTGGCCCTTCCGTGCTCCCCGCATCCCACACGCCTGCACCGCCTCGTCTCCCGAACCCCCATCCCCCTACCACTAGCGACAGGACGACCTGGGGCCCAGAAGCCCCTCAGGGAGCTCCCGACCGTCGGCCCGCTACCCACCGAGCCCCTCGCGGCCCGGCCGCCGGTCACTTACGCCTACGCTGGGCCACGCCGCCCGGCGGCCCCGAGACAAAGACTACGCGGCTGCTGCGCCGCCGGCCGCTCCTGGAGCCGCGACGACCGGGGACCCGGAGGGGGATGGGGGAGGGGGTGGGGAGCGGAGGCGGAGTGGGAGGGGCCGCCGCGGCCCAGACCCGTCTCCTCCCCCGGCCCGCCACCCTCCAGGGCGCTGTCCTCTCGGGGTTTCAGCCCGAAAACTCCCGGCAGGGACCAGGGTACCGCCCCTCGGGGGGGCGGGGTGAGAGGAAGAGGAAGGGAAGGAGGAAGGGAGACGGGTGTGTGCACATGCCTTCTTCCCCATCAGATCCCCTCCATCCACCCCTGCGGCCCCCTAGCAATCTTAGGAAAATGCAGGTTCGGCCTCACCTGTGCCGCTCTGGAGACGCTCCCACCGACCTCCCTGCCCTGCCCGCGCGCCTCCCCTCCTGACGCTCCAACCAATCTGGGGAGAGCTGAATGCCCCAGGGCAGGCTAGCGAGGGGTAAGCGGGAAAGAGAAGGCCGGGCTCCGGAGCCCTGGAAGAGGGGGCCCCCATCCTGCCTGTTCTCTTCCTAGCGGGATGGGCCGAGGATGGAGGGCGGGGACAGCCCGTGCTACCCTCCACTGTCCGCTGGCAGGCGGGTAGGCTTCTCTTTGTGAACAAAGTGACACTTCTGCTTGTCTCGGTCATTTGCATCTTGTTATGAATAGTCGCTTTGATTTATTTTATTTTTAAAACTTTTTTATTATGGAATTAAAAAAATCAAAAGTAGAGAGAATAGTATCATGAACCTGCAAGTGCTCAGGGCCAGCGGTTAATACTTCTTTCTTTATTAAATATATTGAAATGACATTAGTTATTAACATCACATCAATTTCAGGGGTACAACAGTATAATTTGATGTCTTTATACCCTATTGCATGTCCACCATGCAAAGTCTAGCTGCCTTTTGTCAGCATGTATTTGACCCACTTTGCCCTCTCCCTACCCTCTTCTCCAATGGTAACCACCATTCTGTGTTTTTGAGTTTATACTTCTTTGTTTTGTTAGTTCATTTATTGCTTTGTTGTTTTATATTCTATATATGAGTGAAATCGTGGGGTTTTTTTGTTTGTTTATTTCTATATGATTTATTTCACTTAGCATAATAACCTCAAGATCCATCCATTTTGCCACAAATGGCAAAATTTCATCTTTTATATGACTGTAGTATTCTGTGTATGTGTGTGTGTGTGTGTGTGTGTGTGTGTGTGTGTGTGTCACACCTTTATCCATCCATCTATCAATGGACATTTGAGTTGTGTCCATGTATTGGCCATTGTAAATAATGCAGTGAATATAGGGGTACATATATCTTTACAAATAAGTGTTTCCATGTTTTGGGTATAAATACCCAAAAGAGGAATTGCTGGATTATATGGCAGTTTTTTGTTTTTTTGTAAAAGACTTACTGTTTTTGACAGAGACAGAGAGACAGAAGGGGGAGGGCCCAGAGCAGTCTCCATAGCTATATGTCATCCGTTTTTGACATGGTTTCATTCCACACAGGTGGGTGGGGGCAGGAGGCCCCCACATGGGAGGCATAACCCCTTGAGCCAGGGGCCAAACTGGGGGGTGAGAACTGAACTGGGGGCCTCCTGCATGGGAAGCACACCCCAGTTCAGCATATAGGTCCGCCTAGGCCAGGGCCAGGATTCAATCCTTGGTCCCCAGGGCTGCAAAGTGAGCACTTAACCCACTGAGCCATCCCATATGGTATAACTACCCTCATATGGTAGTTATATTCTTAATTTTTAAAGGTAACTCCATATTGTTTTCCATAGTGGCTGCACTCTATTCATCTTTTCATTCCTCCTTTCTCCCTATCACAGAGGCAATATCATTATCCCAACTTACAAAATCAAGAATAATTTCTTAATGTCAGCTGATTATGATTTATGAACAGCTGATGGTTCTTTCTTGAGCAGTTATTATTTGCCAGGTCTGTGTTTGATATTTTGCCCATGCTGCTCAGCTTTGGTGAGGGCCCTACTTTTGTCTAAAGCAAGTGGTAGACCAGAGCTCTGGTAAATCGCTGCTGACCTGCAGTAGCTGATGGAGCATGAATCAGAGAACAATGAGCCACCAAGGACTAGACACTCCTTACTTTGTCCCATACCTCCTGAAAATTATGATTGGAGCCTATTCTTCCAGAAAAATGCTTTCACAGGATTTTAATTTTAATTCCAGGTGTTTCAATCCAATTCTCACAGGCTGTCTGAACCTAAGTGCAGGCTATGCACTACAGGGCTGTATTGAGGTGTCCCTTGCAGCCCCTTGCTGTCCCCATGGGAGGGATCCTGAGGGTTCTGCTGGGCCCCGCCCCCATCAGGACAGCCATCTTTCCCTCTGGTTGGTCAGGAGTTGAGGGCCAGAGCTCAGCAAGAGAGACAAACTAGAGAGCCAGCCCTCTTCTCCTGGGTGGAAGCTCTGTATTTAAGACCCTTGCAGGCACTGGCTAGAAATGGATTCTCAGCTGTACCCTAGAAGAACATCTTTCCAGAATGAACTTCTGTGCCCAGGGTATCTGGACACTCAGCTTACCTAAACCGTTCCAGTGGCAGCGCTGAGGCACGCGCATCAGTATGTGTCTTTGGGAGCACCATTACAAGGTAGCACTGCAGAGTGGTCATGATGCAGGCTCTTGATTCAGAATGCCAGCCTTTGAATCTTACCCCTGTTAGCCTTGTGCGAGTTACTTGACATGTCTGTGCCTGTTTCCTCATCAAGAAAAAAATGGGGGTGGGGGTGGGGAAGCTGGGATGGCTCAGTGGTTGAGCGCTCGCTTTGCAGTCCTGAAGCCCAAGGATCAAGTTCCGGGCCTGGCCAACATGGACCCATATGCTGAACTGGGGTGTGCCCTCAGTTCAGTTCTCGTTGGGGCCGTGAAGGAGGCTCCCAGCCTAGTTCCTTCCCTGTGCAGCCCCACACCCACCTGGGGAGTGAAACTATGTGGAAAGCTGATGCTGTCAACTATGGAGACTGCTCTGAGCCCTCCCCCTTCTCTCTGTCTGTCTCTTTGTCAAAAAACAATAAAAATAAATCTTTAAAAAAAAAGGGGGTTGTCATTTGAACCTGTCTGCTTGTGCTCCTGGGAGGCACTTATGCAGGTCCAGTGCCTGGCACAGAATGATGGAACTGTGCTCTGACCAGCTATGCTGCTTGCAGCCAGGAAGTGGGAGGAGCACAGTGATTTGCACCGAGAAAGACCACTGCTTCAGAGGAGTCAGAGTACTTGAAGCGGACACAGAGAACCTACTTTCTGGTGCAGCAGGACCGGGATAGCGGTGCAGGTCCTTACTGGAGGCCTCAGTGCAGTTCCTAAATCCTGTAGGTTTCCTTACTGACGTGACTCCAGGAAATGACCTTTCAGATGCTGAAGTAAAGTGTTCGTTCTCTGTCCACCCACCACAGCCAGACCGATCTCAGTTAGTGGAACATGATGGCCCCTCTGCAGCCTCCCCAAGCCTTCCTGCCCCTGTGAAGTCGACCCTGAAGACCTCAGGTAGAGCGAAGTCGCAACCTGAGCTATGGGGCCTGTCCTGTCATAGTGATTAGAGCTGTGGGTTGCTGTGTGTGTTGTGGAGGCCCAGCTAGACTGTGAGTGTACTGAGAGCTGGGATCCTGACCAGCGTGTCAGCGTTCCCACGAGGTCCTACTCATTGCCTGACCCAGCGCTGGAGCAAAGGGTGCTGCTTAGAATGTCCACACGTCACAGACCATCCTCCCAAGAGACTTCAGCCCAGACCAGGATTTCCATGTCCTGTAGCCAGCCCAGCAGCTGGCATGGGGAACTCAACCTGCACACCTGGCACTCCTGCCCTGGGGCAGGGCAAGGCCTGAGGAGGAAAAGACACATCCCTGGGCTGGGGCATCCCAGCCACACTGATTATGATGAGCTGGTGCTGAACCTTCGCCAACTGGTTAACTTTCCTAAAATGGGAAAGCATAGTTCCCTCCTGTGGTTTGGCTCTGGACTTCAGTGACCTTTTTCTGAAGAGAACCAATCTTTCTCATAGAGCTCCCACTTCCCTTCCCTCACTTAAACTCTTTTTTCCTTTCCTATCTCACAATAGGGATTTTATTGATTTTTTAAAACCATATGATGTAATCTGCCTGTATCAATTAGGGATGATGTAGGTGAATAAAATCAGGACTAAAGCTTTTGTACAATGAGCCAAACAGATGAAATATAGTGCCCTTTCTACTATGGGGAGAATTGCCAAACTAGTTCTTCTTACAGAATGTAGACCTTATGGGTCTTCTTGGGAGTAAATTTACCAAAGAGCCCTAGGGTTAAAACAAAACAAAACAAAGCACAGTACATTATAAGCATTCATTTGTTCTTTGTAGCCAATCTTAGGAAGAACTCTATAAACTATTAACATGACAAAGAACTTTAGTCATGATAAAGAAATAGATTTTAGGTTAGCTAAATGGAAGACCATACACATGTGGAAGGACAGCTTGCAGTGATGAATGGATTCAACTGGCTATAAAGATCAACTTACAGAAGATTAGCAGAAGGGGAAATGTATAATATCTGGGCTTCCAGCTGGTGAAGAATGCTAAACTTATTGACTTTGAAGATAAGCTGAGATAAAAGACATTCAGTCCAAATGAAGAAAAAATACTTTAAAATAAGCCTAATGATAGCAGTTAAAATAAGGCAGTAAATATATCTGTGGTTCCAGCCCATTTACTATTATAGAGACTACAGATCATTATAATGAACAGAAGATTATTAACCACAAAGTGCCCTATACATCACAAGGAATTTGAGCTATTCATCCACGTCAAGGGAAATCCAGTTGTACCAACAAAGAAGCTTTCACACACTAGTTGGAAACCAAGAAAATTGAGAATATTATATGGGGTGGCTTTAAAGCACCAAGAGGGGTCTGTGTCCCTACCCTCTTGAGTCTGGATGGACCTGGGACTGCTTCAGTCAACACAGAATGGCAGAGGGTCATGTAGGATCTGTGGGCAGATCATACAAGGCCTGTAGCTTCCATCTGGCTTGTTTGGAATGCTTACCCTTTAAGGCTCCCTCTTGGGATATGCCCACCGAGAACCCAGCCACTCAGCTCCCATCTGGGAGCTGCCCAGGCCACATGGCGAGGTCATGGAGAGGTGCTCACATCCGCAGTCCCATCCTTCAAGGCTCCTCAGCCCAGGCACCCCATGTGTGAATGAAGACACTGCCAGATGGTTCCAGTGTCTGGTCTTCGAGTGACCTCCAGCTGTTTGTCTTTCCAGCTGAACCTTCAAACATCGTGGAGAAGAAGAGTGTGTGTGGAGAGCCAGAGGAAAGTGTCCTCTACAAGTCTAGCCCCTCTTGTCTATCATTTGGGAAAAAAAAAGGGAAGAAAGAGCATGGTCTTCACAGAGGAGTCACACAAAATCTCATTCGATGCCATCATGGACGATGTCACATGCCTACATGAAGTCTGAAATTTTAACCCTCAAAGTGCTCTTCATATACTGGAAGGCATGTGAAATCCATATCCACGATGTGGGAAAGGTGGAGATAGAAAACAATTTGCACGAACATATCTCTTGCTCACTCTCTTCTGTAGCTGGTGATGAAGCTTAAACTGACGTTGCTAAGCTGATTTCTCCCCTCTGCATTGCATCCCTTTACCTCCTTTTCAGTGTTTCCAATGGATGAGGATGTTCTTTTTTTTTTTTTTAATTTTTTTTTTTTTTTT
>PVKE010018995.1:0-12925 GCA_004027555.1 Craseonycteris thonglongyai | reverse complement strand
GTTCTTTGTTACATATAGTGACCCAGACTTTCACCCCTAAAGGACTGGAGTCCTAGGTAGCCTTGACTTTACTGTAGTTTTCTGTGGATAAGGACAGTTGGAAAAGAAGTACTGAAAGACTTTAGCCCCCCGGAATCCCTTGGGAGAACCACATAATCCTCCTTTGCCCCTATTGTGTAGCAATATCCAGCTTTTCCCTGGTAATTCAGATCTGTCACCCTGCTCAGCCCAGTGACCCTTTCTAGGCCTTTTGGTTCAGCAGCATGAGTGTAAGGGTGACACTGTATTCTGTTTTCAGGATTTGACAACTCTAAGTTTTATTTGATTCAACAATGTAATTTATTTGAAACTTTTAAAAACTTTTTTCTTTTCTTTGCTTCTCTACTCTCCTGCCAGACTTAATGGCCCTGTTTTTCCTAAGTCTACATGGATACCCCATTAATCTAGTTCATCAGCAGAACACTAACTTGTATTTCCAAAGGTGCTTCAAGACCTGGCCAACATATACCAGTAGGAACTGGGGGAGAATGTGTGAGACTGTATTCTTAGTATGTCACCTCAAGGGCCAGAAAGTACAATTAGGTGGAAAAGAGTTTATTGACCTGAAGAAGCTCTCCTAAAATACAGGTATTAAGACCCTGACAAGGACCCTCGTAGACAGTGTGAACTCACTACTGAGATGGCTCTTAGAAGTATGCAAAAAGCAGTGGCTCACACTGAGTGAGCTCGAAATGACAGAATTTTATCCTGTCAAATACTGGAGAAAGGAATGAAAAGGTTAAGGGGAAGGGGCACGTTTCATGGATATTATGTATGGCTGCAAGACCCAACAGATGATTATGTTCCACAGGGAAACGTAGAGAATATTTCGTTGACCCAGACCATAAAGAACACATTGGTCTGAGCGGCAGCAGCTTCACAAAAAAGTTGACTTATGGCTGTTGTATTAGAAAGAATTTGTCTGGTCTTTGTACCCAGTTTCTGGGAGGCAACCTCCAAACTTAGAATTTACTGAGTGATAGGAGTGTCTGTCTTTGTCATGATGGGATCATTGGACCACAGCTGAGTTTATACTAAAGAGATGATAGGATGGGAAATGCTCATACCAGAAGGACTAAGAGTGTGATTGGAGAGTTGGAGCTTTGAGCCAAGTAATAGCAGCCCAGCTTCTGGGGAGGGAGAAAGGGCTGGAGATTTAGTTTTATCACATGGCCAATAATTTAATCAGTCATACCTATGTAATGAAAACTCTGGACACTGAGGCTCAGGGGAACTTCCTGGTCGGTAATCATACCAACCTTCCAGATTTTACCCTCTGTGTCTCTCCCTTTTCCTAATTCAGATTTGTAACCTTGTGCTGCAATAAAACTTCAATTTTTTAAGTACAGCACTTTCTTGAGTTCTGACTTGTTCTAGCAAATTAATGAGCATGGAGGGCTATGCAGACCCCCAAATTTGCACTCAGTTTTTTGAACATATAAGTGGTCTGGACACCCTTGAACTTGCAGCTGGTATTTGATGTGAGAGCAATCTTGTGAGGCATTGTGCCCTTATCCTATGAAATTTCCCCTGACTCTGGGTAGTTAGTGTTGGAATTGCATTGCAGTGACTCCTCTGTAGATGAGGGCTGATAGCAGAAGAGGCTGTTACAAAAGAAATTGGCGCCTTGAAAACCCTGAGACAACAGAGGCCAGGTGATGATGCTTAACTTCCAGAAGCCAGAGGATCAATTATCAAATGATTGGCAAGGTTGGAATGGCAGCCAAGGGGACCCACAGAGCATTACAGAGATGATTAACAAAATTTGGTATTCTTTTTTTTTTTTTTAAGATTTATTTATTGTTTTTAACAGAGAGAGAGATATAGAGACAAAGACAGAGAGAAAGGGGAGGGCCCAGAACAATCTCCATAGTTGTACATCATTGGTTTTTCCACATAGTTTCGTTCCACAGGTGGGCGCGGGGCTGCACAGGGCAGGAACTGGGCCGGGGTCTTGCCCCGGTGAGAACTGAACTGGGGGCACTCCCCAGTTCAGCATATGGGTCCACACGGGCCGGGGCTGGGATTCGATCTTCGGTCCCTGGGGCTGCAAAGTGAGCGCTTAACCCACTGAGCCATCCTGGCTTCCCCCAAATTTGGTGTTCTTAGAAGCAAAATAGATGGATCACCCACAAGGATATTTCTCAGCTTGTATCAACAGACGAATTCAAGGGTGGAAGAGCAGGTGGTAGAGGGCAATAGCCCCAATAAAATGTCACCTGCCTGACCTAGTTTCTCTACTGGAACCAGTTTTTAATTTATTTTTAGATTTTATTTTCTTAGAGCAGTTTTGATTCACAGAAAAAGTAAAAGGAGTGTACAGAGCTTTCTCATAAATTTCCTGCCCCTACACATGCACAGCCTCCCCCATTATAAACATCCCCACCAGAGAGGTGCATTTGTTAGGATGGATGAACCTATATTGACACATCATTACCCAAGGTTCATAGGTCACATTTGGGTTCAGTGTTGGTGGTGGTGTACATTCTATGGGTTTGGACAAATGTATAGTAACATGTATCCATCATTATAGTATCACACAGAGTAGTTTCACTGCCTTAAAAAATCCTGAGTGCTCTACCTATTCATATTCCCACCCAACCCACAACCTCTTTACTGTCTCCACAGTTTTGCCTTTTCCAAAATGTCATATAATTGGAGCCCTATAGGATGTAGCCTTTTCAGATTTTTCTGTTTGTTTAGTAATATGCATTTTAAGTTCCTCCATATCTTTTCATGGCTTGATAGCTTGTTTCTTTTTCATGCTGAATACTATTCCATTGTCTGGATGGACAGTTTAGTCATTTACCTATTGAAGGATGGATATCTGGATTGCTTCCAAGTTTTGGCGATTATGAACAAAGCTGCTATAAACATCTATGTGCAGGTTTTTGTATGGACATAAGTTTTCAACTCCTCTGGTAAATCCCAAGGACCGTGACTATTGGATCACGTGGTAAAAGCATGTCTAATTTTGTAAGAAATCTCCAATATCTCTTTCCAAGGGGCTGTACCCGTTGTCATTCCCGCCAGAAATGAGGGAGAGTTCCTGCTGCTATCCAGAATCTCGTGTTGTCAGTGTTCTGGATTTTGACCATTCTAACAGGTGTGTAGTGGTATCTCATTATTGTTTTCATTTGCATTTTCCTGCTGTCACAGGTTGTAGAGCATCATTTCATATGCTTATTTGCCATCTGTATATTTTCTGTGGTGTGGTGTCTGCTAAGGTCTTTGGCCTTTTTTCTTGTTGAGTTTTAAGGGTTCTTTGCATATTTTGAATTAAAGTCCTTTTTCAGATGTATCTTTTGCAAATATTGTATCCTAGTCAGTGCTGAGCCAGTTTTCAGACATAGACCTCATTGGCTGAAGAGATAAGAAGGGTGACGCAGGGTTAAGAAAGACAGTAGCCAAGAATAAATTGAAAGTGGGACCAAGGGACTCAAGCCTCAAGGACTGAGCCCCAAATCGGGCCAACACATAGCTTTTACGAGCTATTGTACAAGGAAGTTAAACTTTAATCTAAAGGTCTGTGAGTCCCATGCCTGGCAACTGTTTTCCCAAAAGCCCCCATTGTATTCCAACATGTACTAGGCCTTCATACACATGCCCAACCCCAGGGGATGGAGTCATTGTTTAGAGACCATCCCATAAGGGAGAACAACCGATATCATTCCATCGGGTCTCAGCATTCTGAGACGCCCCCTTCAAAGCAGCTTTACCAAAATCATTCCTTCGGGTCTCAGTTTTCCGAGACTCTCTTTTGTGATGTTATGAGATTGGTGTGGGGGAGCAAACAGTTTTACAGCTGCAAGGCAACAAGGTTCCTAAAACAATGCTACAACACTACAGCAAGTGCACACCGTAATGTTCCTCCCCAAAGGGACCAGCAATTACTTACTCAGGGAACCATGCACTTGGAAGAAAGGACTACTCAGGCATTTGGAGGACTATTGGAAACAGGTCCTGAATTAATATTGATAATCGGAAGCCCAAAGCACTCTCATGGCCCCATGTTTAGGTGGAGTCATACGGAGGCCAGGTGATAAGGCAAGTCCTGGACAGTGTTCATCTTTGGGTCCACTGGTTCTGCAGACCCACCCAGCAGTCCCTTTCACATTCCAGAATGTGTAATTGGATCAACATATTTGGCAGTTGATGCCACCTTCACATTTGGTCCGTGACCTGTGGTGTAGAAGGTATCAATGTGTGTATGGCCAACTACACGCCTCTGAAACTGTCAGTCAAAATAATCAATCAAAAATCATATTGCATGGGATGGCTGAGATTTATACAACTTGTGTGAACACAAATGATATCATATCTCCTTGTAGCCACCAGGTAAACTGGATAGATGCTGGAGGAAGACTGCAGGTTAATGCAGCTATTGTGCCTGATGTGTTGGTTCTACTAGTGCTGAGTTAAGACAGCCTGAAGCACATGCTAGGCAGCCACTGAGCTGGTGAATTCATTCGTTTCTACCATAATTAGAGGGTATCAGAAGTCACTTGTCTTCACGTGGAACAGATAATATGCATATACAGTTTTGCCCAAGGTTATGTTAACTCACTTCTCCTCTGTCATAATACTGTTTCAAGGTATCCGAACTATCTGTACAGCCCATATTGACCTATTACATAGAGAACATTGCATTGATGGGGCTACATAAGCACGACGTGCCCAGCACACTGGAGGCCTTGGTGTGCTCCAGAGGGCGGGAGAAAAATGAAACCCTACAAAGTCTCAAGGGATGGCCTCATCACGAACATTTTTAGGGGTTCTGTGATTTGGATCATATTGGGATATCTCTTTCAAAATGGAAGACCAATTATTCCATCTGTACTTCTCATAATGAAGAAGGAAGCACAATGCATAGTAGACTTCTGCAGTTTTTGGAGACAGCCATTTCACAGCATATTCCAGACTGCTGTTGCCATTTTGCTGGGTGACATAAACATCTCCCAACTTTGTCATCTGCCTCTATCACCAACCATTCAAGTGCTGGCACAGCGACACCATGAGAGCAGAGATGGTTGCTATACATGAGCACAACAGCATGGACTCCCACTTTCCACTGCTGCTCTCGCTGCTGTCCCTGTCAGCAACAGAACCCAAGCCTCCAGGGCAGCGCCATTCCTCAGAGAGCCCAGCTGGTCTCCCGTGGCAGGGTGGTTACACTAGACCTCTTTCTGGAAAGGCCGATGGTTCATTTACTCAGGAAAGACACACCTTCTGGATGCGGGTTTGCTTTTTCTGCTTGTACAGCTGTAGCACTACCATCCATGGGCTTACATAGTGATTCACTGGTGTGTGACCCTGGGCCATACGGTAAGAGCACTGTGAGATACAGTACATACTGTTGTTTAAGTCACACAGTCTATGGTATTTTTGTTACGGAAGCCGAGCAGATGAAGACACTAAGATAAATTTGGGGGAAGGGAGTTGAAGATGGCAAGTGTTAGTTGTGGCCCTGAGACCACATGCAGCAGTGTCATTTTTCTCACTGACTTCCTCTTCCAGGCTTCTTCTCAGGGACAAAGGTCCACTGGCACCTTGGAAGAGGTGATCCCTGAACCCACAGAATGAATTTGAGCTGAGCGGAGATGAACTGTGATAGATGTGGACATGTGCCAGTTGCTTCATGCAGCACCTATGCCCAGTGTGGGGACATGGGGAGCAAACAGCCCCATGTGTCAACTCCCTCAGGGTCCATCCCAGCTGCAGAGAGGACACCTGGCCTGAGGACAAACCCTTAGCGAGGGCAGCCCTCTCGTGGTGACGGAGTAAGGGAGACTACGAAGGCACAGCTTGTTGTGATGCTGGTGAATCGTTCTTGCTCCAGAGTTCCCTGCCAGTTAGTTCAGGCTTCTGGGTCTTACATCGCAGTTCACTTTCTTTCTCCTCCCCGTCACAGGTGTTCATGTCGGTATTAGTCAGCGTGGGCAGCCATAACAGCATACTACAGGCTGGGGGGCTTAAACAAACAAGCTGTATTTGTTCACCGTCTTAGAGGCTTGAAGTCCAAAATCAAGGTGTTGGCAGGGTTGGTTTTTTTCTGAGGCCTCTCTTCTTGGTTTATTGATGGCCATCTTTTTCCTGCATCTTCACATGTGTCTGTGCCCTAATCTCCTCTTCTTAGAAGGACACCAGTCATATTAGATTCAGGCCCACCCTAATGACCTCATTTTAACTTAATTTCTCTTTAAAGCCCGTATCTCCAAAATGCAGTCAGATTTGGACGTACTAGGGATTAGGGCTTCCATGTATAAATTTTTTGTGGAGGATGGGGGACACAATTCAGGACATAAAAATGTCTAATGGAAATCTTGCTGCTCAGATTCTATCTCAGTATCTACTAGAAAATCCCATCTGGTACATTGAGCCAACACATTAAACCCTGATACTAGGGTTAGCAGGCTGAGCCTGATGAGTCTTACTATTTTTTTCTTTTTAGCCTAAATGCCCTTCTAACGCACCCACCTGTGCTCCTGCCCCCGCCTCTTCACTCTGCCAGTGTAAAAGTTATCTTCCTGGAGCAAACAACCATGAGAGAAGCCTCACTATCTCGATCTTAATATCTTAATGCCTCTTTAAATTATTTATTTTTTACTTATTTATTTGAGACAAGGTGAGAGAGGGGGGCAGAGCAGTCTCCATAGTTCTACATCATTAGTTGTGACATGGTTTCATTCCACATAGATAGATGTGGGGCCGCCGTGGGGCAGGAACAGAACCAGGGGCCTCCCGCATGGGAGGGGAGAACTTTCACTGCCATCTCAGCAGTTACCAATTGTGCTGCAGGTCAGCATATGCGTTTGTACAGGCCAGGCCTGGGATTCGATCCCTGGACCTTGTGGTTGCAAGGCAAGCACACAACCTGCTGAGCTATCCTGGCATCTCCCTTAATGCCTCTTTAATTAATCTCTTTTCCATTGCACCACCCCCACCTCCATTAAATCCACTATCATCTTTTTTTTTCCTGGTGTTTTGCAATAGTGTTCTAAATAGCTTCACTATCTCCTATCTTGTCATGTTTAATTCATTTCCCACACTGCAGCCTGAGGGATCTTTCTGAGGAATTTTGCAGGCATATTTATGTGGTGATATTACACCAGTGTGTTTTTTCTTCCATTGAATCTGTGGCAATCAGAGCTTGAGGGAGAGGCTGAAAAATGCCTAGAAAAAGGGATAGTTGCTTAGGTCTGCGTGACAAATGAGATACGTAAACACTTATGGCAGAAATGTACTTGTATAAACTTGGTTGGAATGAGGAAGAAAAACGTTGTTTTTTATTTCCTTCTATGTTTCAAGGTTGTTCCATTACACCTCCTGAGCCAGGCTGAGAGTCCCCAGCATAGAGCTTACCGAGAACACAGTAGCCGCTGTGGAGGCACGGACAGGAGACTCCCTGATCGGGAACAAGGAGACTCCCTGATCGGGAACAAGGAGACTCCTTCTGGAGGTGGGAGAGAAAACTGCAGAAGAGAGCTCAGAGCAGTTCAGATGTGGCAATTCCAGTGAAGCCTGGAGTTCATCGCACCCCCCCGCATGCCCACCGGAAACCTCTAGACACCGTGGACACATGCACAGGACGGCTTTCGTCGTCATCCTGTGGACACAGTTTTGCGAACAGTAGAACTCTTCCTGGAAAAGGCTGGTGCCTGGTTCCACATGGCATGTGGCAGGAAGAAGAGGGCTAAGAGGACTGAGGGCTGGACGAGCCCGGGTCAGGTGAGACAGTCTCACGCAAGGGCCTCGTGGAGGAGGCCGAGTCAGGCTGTGAACTTGGGTGACTGCTGCTGGCCTGATATTCACAGTGCAGATCTGAGAGGCCTGAGTCACGCAGGGACCAGTGAAGTGACAGACTGGTAGGACTCGGGGAAGTACGTGAAGGGGGTGAGGGCACCGAGCTTCTCCCTGCACGCAGGCCCCACCTTGGGGAGAAGGGGTAAGGGAAATGCCCTAAGAGCAAAGCTACTGTCAACTTGGGCCTCCTCCCCTCCTCCACGGTCGTCCATCAGTGGGAAGTGAGAAGACAGTGCGATCAGTTACAGAAAAGGCCCTACCTTCTCTCTTCGTTCTATCCTCTCTCCCTCTCTTTCTCCATCTTTCTCCTCCCTCTCTCTTCTCCTGCCTTTTCCTTCCTTTCCTTCCTTTCCTCCTTCAAGCCCTAATTTTTGTCTGACTGGTGTCTGATCGTGTCCCCTTCCTGTAAATCCCCAGCACATATCCTTGCTGCAGAGCAAGCTGGGAGAGTGAGTGTTGGCTTTGCAGTTTCTCGTGGGCGGCACGCAGGGGAGGAGGAAGTGGGTTGAGCAGGCAGGCCTGGGGCATGACGCGGTCAGACTGCAAGAAGGAAGGTGCAGAGCACAGACCTACAGCAGGCTACTTCAGACACGTTGACTGTTCGCTCCTACGTTTGTTTGACCTGATTTGCCTATTATGGGGACTGACTGTGACAAGTAAAATAATGTGGTGGACAGATTCTAGGGTGTTCCCAGGTGATCCTTGCCTCCTGGCGTGTAACCTGCTCCCCTTCAGTGTGAGGGGGGCTTGTGCCAACAACTGAAACTCACGGTTGGCCAGGAAGGAAAGACTACACCAGCAATGAATTCTTTGGACCCGTGGAAAGCAATCTTGTCGTGTGAAGCTGCCTTCCCAGATACTAGCAGCGCACATTATCCGTGCTCTACCACGATGAGCAGTATCTGGGGTGCACAGAACACTCAGGCTTCCCGGGGGAGTGTGGGCTGCCCTGCTTTGGGGAAGAGGGAGGGAAGCTGGTGGGCTAGATAGAGGGGTCTTTATCTGTCTTCTGTCAGGAACCATGCTACCTGTACCCTGGGCTAGATGTTGGCTAAGGTGGGGGGCTGGGGCCCAGGGGAGCAGCTCACACTTTCTCCAGTTCGAGGCTTCTTCTGTACTCATTTGTTCTGTCTGAATTGAATCCCTAAACTATTAAACACATGCATAATCAAAAGACCACATTTGAAAGTCAAATATAAAAGGCTTCTGGATTCGTATCATTTTGCATTATCCAGACTTCAGCTTTAATCCACAAGAAAGAATAAATAAGAGTTGTCTGAGACCAAAATAATTTTCTGGGCAAAGCAGAATAAATGTTACAATGAAGGGGGGCAAAATCCTCTGAAGATGAATGATTTTCACCCTAGATTGTTCTGGGAGAAATGGAATCTGCCTGTTATTTTCAATTTTTATCATCCAGCCTTTTGTTATCAAGGTAATGATAGGGGAGGACAGAACATGATGGAGGGGAAAAAAGAAAGAAAGCAAAAATGAACAATGGCGCTCATCAGTTAGACCCAAGCAGGGGCTACTGGAGCCCCGGCACGAACCTCGGAACACGTTAGATACTAATCAGATGTCCTCAAGGTCCTAATCAAATTCCCTTTCTATAAAAATCAAATTGCCTTTGAGAACTTAATATTTTTAGAGGGAGCTTGAGAAAGCAACCCACTTAAGACCCTAAGTTAGTTGGATGTGAACTGAAATGAAGGAAATTCTTTATTCTGCTTCCTCTTTCCATTTACAGAAAAGAGTAGACATTTTATAGTTTGTGGAATTCCTGATGTCTTCTAAAATGAGGAGATAGAAATTATTACAGGGTAATTTCTTTTCTGACAACTTGCTATTACTCATCTTGGATTATTTGAGAAGCCCTATCTGTATTAAAAATATATATATGCTGGGTAACATTTATGTAAGAATGAGTTCTATTTTTAATTATATATATGTCAAGTCAAATGTAATAGTTGCTTTAGTTAGAGAAATGGAATCCGGGGACTGAAATAGTATTTTTAAATGAGCTACTTGGATTTTTGCTGCTTCTCTGGACACAGAAGTTATACTTTTTATTGGAAAATATAACATCCGTACAGACTTGTGTCATTTAATGGATAATTTGAAAGTGAACAGTAGATATAGTCATTGCCTGGATCAAAATACAGAACCATTATCGGCCCCTCAAAAGCCCACTGTGGGCTGTCCCCTCACCACAGCCCCTGACTTCACCAGCAGTCATTTCCTTGTGAAGGGGTTCAGAAAGGGCTCCCGAGATGTGCTGCTTAGAGCTAAGGGCCCCACGGGCTCAGGGAGAAACATCTACCTTTCCTTTAAATTATTTGTTAGGGGCCTTGCCCATAATGAGATATCACCAGAAACAACGTTTTATGACCTATCTGCAGGGCAGGGCAAACTTCTAGTTACTGACCATCGGCTCTTCTTGTCCTGCGGTGCGTGACCTTCCTCCGCTCTGAAGCCCCAAGGTGCCTTATCTCATCCTTGCCTCAGCATGCCATAGAGACCTCGTTTTCCCTTTCTGTCTCTACCACTTCTGTAAATGGGGTTCTCATATGTGTGTAATGAAATGTGGTTATTTTCTTGTTAATCTGCCTCATGTAGGTTTGTTAAGCCAGCTGAAAGAACTTTAAAGGGGAAAGTTTCTTCCTCCACAGTTTTTATGTGTTACCTCCTAAATATGGATCCCTAAATACATTCCCCCCTTCCCTTTCTCCCTTTTCCTCTCCCTCTCCCTCCCTCCCACATCTCCTCTAGCCCTTTAAGCGTCAGTGAACCTCACAGTTCTGTTCCACGCTTTTACTTTTTCAACATAGCCTCCTCTCCTAGCAGTTACCGTTCACTCTTCCGGCTCCACATACCACCTGCATGCCCTCAGATCCATGTATCTGGCTCCAACTTTCCCCCTGGGCCCCAGATCCATCCCCTCTCTGCCTATCAGGCGCCTGCACATGGATGGCGCAGTAAGCGGCCTCCCCTGAAACACTGGCTCCTGTCTGACTCCTGTTTCCCATTGCAATCTCCAGTCAAATCGTCATCGCTGATCTACCTTCTAAATCATCGCTGTAGCCCATCCGCTTTTCCATGGTTTCTAGCCAGTCCTGTGCCATTTCCTGCAGTGATTTATGTAATAAGAAACACATGCTTGGTTTTTGTCCCTGTTTCTAGCACAGAGGCCCTAACCCCTTCGGATTTTCTAGGTGATGAGAGCCATAAAGGTATGTTTTGTTAGTCACACGGAGCCCCACTTTGAGCACACCAGAGTTATGCTAATTAAGGTGACTTAGGTTGGGGCTAGCACCATGTGGTTTGAAGACTGGGACTTCCAGCCCCACCCACTGACCTCTGGGAAGGGGCAGGAGGTGGAGTGGCTGCAGAGTAAGCAGTAAAAACACTCTTGAATAGTGAGATTTGATGAGACTCTGGGTTGGTAAATGAGTCCATATGCCTAGAGGGTGACGCCCCCCAGTTCTGTGGGGACAGAAGCTCCTGTAGTTGGGACCCTTCCAGACCTCACCCTGTATACCCACCCCTTCATCTGTGTCCTCTAAACTGGTAAATGTAAGTTAATGTTTCCTAAGCTCTGTGAGCCATCCTAGCAAATTATCGGACCCAAGGCAGGGGTCGTGGGGAACTCTGGTTTTAACCAGTCATTCAGAAGCACTGGTGACAACCTGGAGTTGCCATTGGTGTCTGCCGTGGTGCCGCCTGTGGGACTGAGCCCCTTACCTGTGGGATCTGATGCTATCTCCAGTTAGTTCAAAACTGAGCTAAATTTGTGGGACACCTACTATGCACCGAGAAATGGAGAATTATTTGATGTTGTTGCACAACATGCTGGAATATGCTAAATTTTATTTTTTAAAAAGGTGCTAATTACAGTCATTATTATTTGCAATTGCTGTATTTCTTTATGAGCTCTTTTAATAAGTGTTGGTTACCTTCACTACTAAAATATAAACTCCAAGGGCGAAAGATACCTTGCCTGGCATATTGACATAGTCTCAGTACCAAGAGCACTGCCTGGCATGGAGGTGGGAAGAGGGTGGGAGGAGGAAGCACAGAATGATGTGTGATTGAGTTTCTTAGGGAAGAGATATGGTACAGAACAATCTAGGTGAGCGGGAGGAAGTTAAGTGTGGAAACTGAGTGAGGGCTTTGAGTGGCTAAGCCTTGGCCACGAGATTTAGGTTACATGTACCTATATCTTTGCAGGATGGAGTAGGGAACCTAATAGATAATATATGTGCCCTCTAGTAGAATAAGTATGTTTCCTCCCCTGCCCCTGCTTCCACCAGTTATGGCCAAGCCACCAGCTCCTCATTCTCTAGGTTTAGCTTCACCATTTTCCCCAGGTGATTGTTACGTTGTTACACAGCCCTTACCGCTCTAATCATAATTGTCTGCACCCCACTAGTCGTAAGCTCTTTGCAAAACAGATCCCATTTCCCTCATTCTCCACATTGCACTATTTCTGAGCTTGGCACACACTAGATGCTCAATAAAGTTGGAGAAAGACATGAAGAAGTTTTACACACTAGGAAATTGAAGTTCAGAGGTTAAAGGGCTTACCTAAGTTGTAATGCTGTCAGGATTTGAACTTTTATCTAAAAGGATACATTCTTTTCTATCTACATGGCTACCAGTTCTGTGCACTAAATTTTCAATATTCACCCACTCACATTTTCAGCAGCCCTATATCCAGTGGACTAGGTGCTACCTGTTTTTAGTCCTATCTTATGAATGAATGGTGTCAGAGAAATCATGTAAGAACAAAATTTGCATTCTTTGAAATTCTCTCTTTTTCATACTTTGGTTCAAGATGCAAGCTATCAAGGCAAAACCGAAGTTGTCACCCAGATTTCTCTGAGAGACTATTTCTGGCTCTGTTGCTTTGCTGTTTATGTTAGAGTGTATTGTTCTGGAAAATGCTTACCACCTCTTCCAGTGAGAGAATTACGCTTTCCCACCCCATTGCGATCAGACTTGGCCACGTGACCTGCTTAGCCAATGAAACTTGAGCAGTTATGTAACATTTTTCTTTTCTTTTTTTTTTTTTTTTTTTATTTTT
>PVKE010018994.1:0-28937 GCA_004027555.1 Craseonycteris thonglongyai | reverse complement strand
CTAGATGCTTCCATCCTGCTGGTGTCTGTACCATGAAATCTAGATGCTTCCATCCTGCTGGTGTCTGTACCATGAATCTAGATGCTTCCATCCTGCTGGTGTCTGTACCATGAAATCTAGATGCTTCCATCCTGCTGGTGTCTGTACCATGAATCTAGATGCTTCCATCCTGCTGGTGTCTGTCTTCCGTCCTCGAGTTGCCTGTGAACATGGCAGCCATGATGAGCACCTTGGGGAGAAAAATATTACAGGAGATTTTTCTGGAAGGAAGATTTTAATGTGTTGTGTGGCTGGAAATCAAATTCTTATTGAATGAGAAACTGGTGGGAGTGAAAGGCTTTTGGGTCTGACCTCCAAAACCTTCAGCAGGTGAGAGCTTTCGCGTGCAGTGCTGGTACCAGTTATCACACCAGTGAGGGCGGCTGCTGCTGATTTATTCTCAGATCTTTCTATTTGTTGGTGCTTAAATCTGGCAACCTGTTGCCAAATGTTATTTTCTTCTCCTCAGGAGAGTCACACATTTTAATTAGTCAGGGAGGGAGTAGGATGTTCTGTTGCCTGCCAGACGCCAGGAAAGGAAATCAGTGAAAACATGCAACCACTTAAAATCCAGTTGCCTCTGTTTCCTGAAATGGAATCTCTCAAGGAAGTCTTAGTATGACAGCACCATTAAAAAGGTTTTATCTTATGCTGATTTCTGTAAATTCCTTACGAATTATGAATCAGAGGCAGCTGACATTAGCATTTACAGCTATATGTGACTGAATAATAGCAACAGAAAGGAGTGTGTTTAAAATGCAAAACTGAAAAATAGTACCGAAGTCAATGCTTGCTATGAAAACCAAATTTATGGCTGCCATGCTTCAACCTTCTCAGCAGCAACTGTATTTTCAAGATGTGCAGCTTTAATACCTAACCTTTTATTTATTTATTTATTTATTTATTTATTCATTCATTCAAAAGACAGTTTTTAGTGTGTAGTTTATGCCAGAGACAATAGTAAGCAGTGAAGATAGTAAGATATGGTTGCACTTCAACAAGAAATTCTATCTGGAGAAGGTAGCCAGATAGACCAACAGCTGTAATATAAAACAGGAAGCACATGCTGAAAAAGAGAAACAAAATGAAAAGAGGGAGAAATGGCTGCATAAAAGGTCTACTTTCTGCCTGGTTTCCTGTAGTATCTGTATAGGAGATGCAGCCAAATGAAAACCCGCGATGTTGAGGTGGTCGGTTACCTCTGCACGGTGGGGTTGGTGTGAGGAGGGCAGCAGCCTTTTCTTGCCTGAGCCTACAAAGCAGCCGTGGCCCTGAACCTCAGTGTGTGTCTGCTCGTGTTTAGACGTTGTGGGTGCTGAATGCTGGTGTGGTGGGGACAGTGAGAATTAAGAGGTCTTTTCAAGCTTAGCACCCTAAGGCCATAGGGAATTCTCCTGTTTTCCAGGTTTGGACAAAGTCAGTTATGCCGCAACACATGTCTATTTGGATTGGGCAAACCTAACTTTACAGGCTGTGTTACTTAAGCTCCCCACGTTGGCTGAAGAGGTATGTCTTAGTAGGCACGAAAGCCCATTTGGATTCAGGAGCCTTTTGAGCTGCTGGATACCAGGACGTGCCAGTCACCATGCTGATTTCTTGGCAGGTGTATATGCAGCTTGTCTTACACAAAGGTCTGCTCTCAGAGCATTGCTGACTTCTTACAATAGTGACTGTCTTGTGGATTGTTGAGAAAATCTATTTTGTGTTTTTTGTATTTGCATTAAAGGTTACAGATGATAAACATTGCGTATTCTCTGTATAATTTATATGTTGGTTAAACAAACTCAATGTGTACTATTTTCAGTGGTAATTACGTTTTCTAGATATTTACTATGAAGAGGGTCCACAGCATTTAGCACATTGTCAAAGGGATCACTGATACGCAGAAAGTTGAATTGAATGTCAGCCCCCTGGGCACAGGTATGGGTGTGTTTCCAGAGGGGCAGGAGGCCTCTCCGAAGCTCTGTGGTCACACTACCATGGCACCGTCGGCTCTTCCAGGTCAGCTCTGCGCTTCGGAAGAATTGCCACATGCTTTCTGTGCTGTTGCCTGTGAATCACTGCTCATATTTCTTTGATCAGGTTGAACAATATAAAATTCCTGCTACTTGACCTTCTTTTACTTATAAAATGCAAAATCCAAACTGTTCCACCCAATATGTAAAAACCAAGGACTTAGTTTGAGCCTGCGTGAGAAGTTAAAAGGAACTGCCCCTAAAATGCATTTGTGACTTCACCACTTTTCCTCAGGGCTATCATGCCAAACACCTGGCTTGTTGTTAAATCAGTCATCTCTGTCAAGGACTCCAGTGATTGACTCTTTAGGGCAAGAGATGATGATGCCAGTGATCCAGGGCCAGCTGGGACAAATGCTAGGAATGGAGGTGAAGAGAAGACCCTTACAGGGTCGGGCCAAGAGGAGGACGACATGCAAGAGCCAGGAATTGCTCTGCACACTGCTCAGCATTGGTCTGGTCTCTCCACGAGAACTTAGTATAGTTTGTAGCCTGTGGTTTGACAAAGCACGAAGACCAGAGAAGTGCAACACCAGTAATTAAGGGCTACAACATCATTCCTTTGAATTAAAAGGATAAAAGAGTTTGATATTCATTAGCCTGGAAAAGAGAAGGACTAGAAGTGAGTTAATAGCTGGCTTGCCTTTAAGGCCCTGCTAGAATCACTGCTATGGTTCTCTACCTCAACAGAGGACTAAGGGGAAATGAACTCCAACCACAGAAGAAATGGCTTCTTGATCAGTATGGTAACTAAGTATAGAAGGTGCTAGGTGACATTTAAAACACATTTTTTCCCCAAAGAACTGAGTCAAATTTTGGCATTGTTCTTGCAAGATATCATCTTTATTTCAGCCTTTATCTCTAACCAGTAGAAATAAGCATCTAACAGTGGCTCTTAAGAATTAGAAACAAGCTGGTAGGAAAGAATTTGGGGAAAGGCAGAAGACCTTCATGCTGTCTTACGTTGAATGATGTTTGAGCTAATACTATGGCAGCAATTGTGTATGAAACAAGGAAAGAAAGGGGTTCACTTTGAATAGGGAAGAAAGGCAGAGACAAAGGGAGAGTGAGGAGCCCCAGTGTCTGCATAAAAGTGGACGCTCTGGAGACAAAAATGCAAGAGAGAGATTGTTTGAGTGAAATGATCGGTAAGAGAAAAAGAGCATGCGTCACATTTTGAATTTCCTGTGATGCACACGTGTACGTTACGTGTCTAGTACTGCAGAGGTCGATTACAGAGAAAAAGGCATGTAGTGGGCATGGAGTCAGGAGATGACTGACAGAATCTCGGTCACTGCGTGGCTGGGCCTCACCGCGCTCCTGGTGTAAGACTGTGGGCTCTTCCCGGGCCAGCTTCTTTGGTGGTGCCACCTGGATTCTTCCATGAAGGTCAGAACAAAGTCCCTGCTCTGTGTCACTGTCCTCCTCAGTGGATAACTCAGCTCGCCTAAAGAGCCATTTCTCATTCTTGGGAATCTCTCATCCTGACACCGACCTGTATTTGTGCCTCTGGGTTGCTCTGCCTACCTCCACCTCCAGGGGCAGGGCTGTGGCTAACACTGTAAGCTGGCCTGCTGTTTAGGGCCCCCATCCACGTGTGTTTCAACTGCTAGGTAGGACCTCATGGCTCCTCCCCACCGGCTGGAGGTCCGCCCCTCCAGGCCCAGGCGGCCCTTCTCCCCGCCCCCTCTGCTCTTCCTTGTAAGGGAGAGAAGTCTTGTCCTACAGTAACCTCTGCTGTGGTCAGCACACCGCCTGGGATCACCCCAAACAAGTCTGCTGCTTCTCTGAAGTGGAAGAGGGGACATGTGTTCACTTGCTTGTAAAGGGATGTGTTTAAAAGTCTGTGTATTTCTAGATTTGCAAATCTATGATCTGATGAATAAGCTGAACGCGTGGAAAACAAAATTAATATACGGAAAACACTGTATAATTACAAAAAGAGGCCATTTCCAAGATAATCGCCTCCAAGCTGACACAGGCTGCTGCCGCACCAAAACAGACACCAGATGGAGGCCGTACTAGAGGGGGGTTCAGCCCCAGAACCCACACAGACGGTCCTGCCAGTCCTCCCACGCTTGTCAGAAATCTCCAGTCCACTGCCCCCCCTAACAGCCAGGCCTCTTGGAAGTGCAGGACTAGAGAGGCCTCCAGCCTCCTCCCTGGAGAATCAAGGTTGAAAGGTGAGACAGGACCGCAGCTGGGGCTATTTCTTCCTGGGCCAGTGAAGTGCAGAGCGCATCACAGCACAGCTTTTTCAACCTTGGCAAACGGAGGACCTTTGAGAAACATGTCTCAGCTGAGTCCCAGGAGCCTCTAAGGTGGCCGTGGCGTGGGGTTGGGAGCTGCTCTGAGGCCATGTGGCTCAGGCTGGGAAACCCACCTTTTCCCCTTCTGCCCCTTTTATGCTTTTGTCATGCTTTCCCCAGTTTGTTTTTTTCCTGCCTTCCCTATTTTTGTTTTTACTCCCTGGTCTTCACCCTCAACCTGCAGCTGGTTCTCACAAGCATGCATCTGCCTGCAGGTAGCCTGCATGGCACTTAGGCAGATCGGCTGTTGTAGCGACAGTGTGTAGACAGGTGCTTACGAAGACACTGGAAAGAAGAATGAGAGCAGAGGTTAAGAGTCAAGGCACCTGGGACAAAGAAAAGCAGTAAAAACGTCTGTTCAGTGCTCTAGAAGTATGCATAGAGAAAACAAAGGCCAGATCCCTTAAAGCAGGGGTCCCCAAGCCTCAGTGTCAGTCCTGGGCCGGTTAGGAACTGGGCCACACAGGAGGTGAGAACTGGGTGAGCGAGCAAAGCTTCATCTGTATTGACAGCTGCTCCCATCGCTGGCATTACCACCTCAGCTCCGCCTCCTGTCACATCAGCAGTGGCATTAGATTCCCACAGGAGCATGAACCCTACTGTGAACTGCGCATACGATATATTCCCCTTCACCTTGTCCATGGAAAAATTGTCTTCCATGAAACCCGTCCCTGGTGCCAAGAAGGTTGGGGACCGCTGCCTTAAAGAATGAGAATGAACAGGGCACATGCACTGGCGAAGACTTCGGCCTGGGGAGATGGAGGGGAAGGGGCTAAGGTATGATTGGAAGGTTTTTTGATCAAGTTAAATTTTGTGTTGACTTGAGTTTCCAGTAAAGAAAGAAGCTGATTGACAGAATCAAGTTAGTGGCTGGAAATGCTGTTCGGGTTGCAGAGGACACTAACTCTGGGTTCTTCTCATCTTGGGAGGCAAATCTTTGTCCTGCAGAGAGAACTGCCCCCACCTTGGGAGCCGAGCCCTGAAAAAGCTGGGGCTGCTCTTCCAACACGGGTTCCCACTTCATGCCAAAAGCAACGGAAGCGTGTTCCAAGCGCAGATCTTCTGACAGCTAAACATTGAGGGCTGAGAGGCTCTCCTGAATATGTACTGAAGGGCGCAGCCAGGTCAACAGAGTGCTCTGGGGAGGCTGTCCTGTCGCCAGGAGCACAGACCTCACTCAAGTGATGGACACTTTGCATTTAAGACACTAGAGGCTTGTGCCATGCCCCCCTCGGGGGCACTGAGATATAAACCACCAGTCTCCAGTAGAACATGAGACCAACATCTCTCAGAACGCTGTCACGCCTGTACTTGAGTGTTTCCCAAGTCCCAGGACTCAGTGCCTCACTCTGGTTCTGCTTCTTTGTGTGTCTCACCTTGGGTCTCCTTTTGTTAGCCCCTCACCCATTGTCTCCACAGCAGAGCAGCTTGCTTTTCCCAGACTCAGAGGATGGAGGCAGAGAGGGAGAGAGAGAGAGAGAGAGAGAGAGAAACAGAGAGAGCTCATTGTGAAGACAGAAGCCATAGTGTTTTCCTAACCTGGTCTCACAAGTGACCTGTCGTCACTTCTGCCCTGTTTTATCGGTCACAGGGACTGACCCTGAATAATGTGGGTCTCCCTGAGCCTGTGCATACCAGGGGAGGACCTGGTTGAGGGCTGACGTGGAGGCGGTTACAGCATTTCTGGAAATATTGGATATTTTTGTGCAGTACACTTGCCTTCTGGCTGTGACTTCCACTCCTCTCTATGCTTCCTCCAGTGTGGAACTACATTTCCCAGACTCCCCTCCCAGCAGGGGTCTGCAGAGGATTTAGATCTGGTCGGTGACTTGTCCTATGGGAGGCAGAAGGAGGGGAAGACGCTCATCCTCCAGCATTAGTGGCAGGTAACATATGGGTAACGGTGGGTGAGAGTTTTTTAGTGTTTAGCCAGACTCTGCATCCCTCAGCCAGTCACTGTTCTTGGGGCCAGGGGACAATGTTAATTTCAGCAGTGGCTTCTGAAGCTTTCTGTCTCTCATTGGCAACAATAGTATCCTTTTTTTTTTTTTTTTTTAAAGATTTATTTTATTGTTTGAGAGGGAGAGAGAGAGAGAAAGAGAGAGAAGGGGAGAGGGCCCAGAGCAGTCTCCATAGTTGTACATCATTAGTTGTGACATGGTTTCATTCCACCCAGGTGGATGTGGGGCTGCACAGGGTGGGAACTGAACCAGGGGCCTCCTGCACAGGAGGCGAGAACCTTCATTGCTGTGCTATCCCCAGGGTTACCAGTTGCACCACTGTTCAGCACATGGGTTTGCATGGGCCAGGGCCTGGAATTGAACTCCAGACCTTGAAACTGCAAGCTAAGTGCTCAACCGCTGAGCTAGCCCAGCATCCCCAACAATAGCATCTTAAACTCTAGGTCTTAGCAGGTATCCATATGACCCAAACAACTTATTGGCAATTCCATAACTTTAGTTCTTTCGGGCCTTCTGACAGTTTTGTAAGCACGTAAATCACATAATTTTGTAAGCACATAATTCTAAGTTTTTGTAAGCACATAATCATACATAAGAAAGCAGTAAATCTCTTTTTGCTTGCATGCATAGAAAGGTTTCTGTTTACCTGGTCTGAGAGAAATAACAGTAGTGTAGTAGTTAAATATATGATCAGACTGCTTCTTCAAATACCATCTCTACC
This sequence comes from Craseonycteris thonglongyai, assembly GCA_004027555.1. Classification (NCBI taxonomy): domain Eukaryota; kingdom Metazoa; phylum Chordata; class Mammalia; order Chiroptera; family Craseonycteridae; genus Craseonycteris; species Craseonycteris thonglongyai. The sequence continues at coordinate 21,892 of PVKE010018994.1, read as the reverse complement.
ACTTATTTGCTGTGTGGCTTTGAACAAGTTACCTAATCTACTTAAGCTTTGGGTTTCTCATCTATAAAATAGAGATAATAATCTAGCATCTGTCTCATGGGGATGTTATGAGGATTAATGTGTTGAGATAATGAATTGAAATATTTAGTGTGTATCTGGCACACAGTAAGCACTTAATAAATATGCTTTATTATTATGGTTGTTATTACTGCTGCTGGTGACTTGGCAGGGCAAGTGAGACCCCCCTGACCCCCCAATCTCTAAAGCCCATATGAGAACGCCCACAGGGAAGATGCGGGCAAGCTCAAGCAGTCTGGACTCTCATCTAAGTGGAACAAGCATGTGATCTTTAGAGTTGAAGGGATAAGCACATGGCTGGGAGTTTAATGAGCGTCAGCTCAGAATCGCCGATGTTGGAGGTGAGCCTGGGAGAGCAGATGGCAGGGCAGGTGGGGTCGGGGCCAGGCTGGCACTGGACGACTCACCACAGCAGGCCAGGTCTAAGTCACTAAACATGAGACCACATCTAAAACCATGAAGATGAAACCTGCCATCTCCCAATGGCCGGGAAGCCCAGCAAGGGGAACAAACAAGGAGGGCTGCTTCTGTTGGACCCAGAAGATTGCTCAGCTCATGAAGCAGAGAGACCAGACCAGACCCATGTTCTTTCTCTAAATTCAAGAGCCAGGAGGAGCCACCTGGACCTTCAGAGGGGAAACGATTCCAGCTCCCCCATGATCAAGATGGCCAGGGGGTCTTCCCAGCGCTGACAGGGAAGCTGGGCGCACCTTCAGCTCACAGAGCACGTGGAGGGCGAGTGGCCTGCTCAAGGTCACCCAGCCAGCTCACCCAAATGGCCGCCCTCTTCTTCTGGCACTTTCTCTTCTCAGACAGGGCCTCACAGGAGTGGCAGTCCTGGGAAGTGGGTGGAAAACTCAAGTTTGGGGAGCCTTCAGTTACTGGGTTGTTTGGTGAGGGAGCAAGAGAGAGGCTGTACTTTCCCCTTCATTTTTGAGATTTATGTTGTGTTAGCACATGAGGAAATAAGGAAGGCGATGACAAGCATTCAACTTTCTGCCATTTGCATTTTAGGGAGAGAAATAACAAGTTCCAGACAAAGGAGTTACAGTATAATTGTTATAACGAAAGGCAGTGGTTCTTCCTCTGGGGTCGAAGTATCCTTAGGGGTTCTATGAAAGGGCCGGATGTTATGTGTCAGTTTGTGCTTTTGTGAGAATAAAGGCTTACAGCTCTCAGTCTATTTGCAGGAGAATCCATGACCCCCAAAGGCCCTGCTGTTGAGTTTCAGATCCCTTCAGCATTGGCTGGGTTAGTTGATTCACTCATTACACAGACGTTTATTGAGCCCTTGACACCTCAAAGGTCTTTACAATTCAGCCCATTAAAACCTGAGCCAGAATCTTCCCACGCACACCTCTCCTGGTGTCCCCACCGGGCCCGGTGTTCTCTCTCCATCAAGAAGTGGCACCACCGTTCAGCGGTTCTGAAAGTCAGCAACTGGGGAGTCGTCCTAGATACCCGCCTCTCCCCAGCGCCTCCGCCAGGCCTCCAGCCACCTCCTAACGCTCTCTCATAGCCCGTTGTGTCTCCTAAAATCAGAGCAAGTTGCTAATAACATATCCATGTCCCATATTTTAATAAAAGTAATAACGTTATAATTAAGCTTTTTATCCACATACCAACTTCAACAATTGTCAACTCATTGCCCATCCTGTTTCATCTCTACCCTCCCCTTTCCCCTTCCCTTCAAGAATTATTTTGAAGTAAATTTCAAACATTATGTCATATGATCAGTACATATTTCACTATCTTTGAAAGTAACAAACTCTTGTTTAAAAATACTGCAATTATCATAAGTAAAAGGCTAATAAAAATTCCCAAATATCATCCAATGTACAGTTAGTATTCATATTTCCCTAATTGTCTCAATATTTATTATAGTTCGTCTGAATTTTAACCTAAACAAGGTCCACATTCTGCAACTGATTGATATGTATCTCAAGTCTTCATTTCTTTTAAAGATTTATTTTATTGTTTTTGACAGAGAGAGACAGAGATAGAGAGAAGGGGAGGGCCCAGAGCAGTCTCCATAGTTTGTACATCATCAGTTTTCAACTTTGTTTTGTTCCATGCAGGTGAGCGGGGTCCACGCAGGGTGGGGACCAGGACACAAGGTAGGGGGCCTCCTGCATGGGAGGCACGACCCTGTGAGCTGGGTGCCAAACTTGGGGTCTCCCTCATGGGAAGCTAACCCCAGCAAGAATCAAACTGGTTCAGCATATGGGTCCACATGGGCTGAGACTTGGACCAGGACTCGATCCTCAAACCCCAAGGCTGCAAAGTGAGCACTTAACCTGCTGAGCCATCCCAGCTTTCCTCTCAAGTCTTTTTCAAGCTGTAACTTTCTGTTCCCTTTCTCTTTTTTTTCTTTCTATACAATGTTTTCCTGGAGAAAATGTTTTCCTGTAGCCTTTCCCATAATTTGCTAAAAGATTTGACTGTTTTTCCTCAAATGGTATGACGTACTTTAGAAAATGAAAGGAAGGAATCAAAATTTTCTATACCTATTTTAGTTCTTAAACCTAGTTCCTTTGACTTTTTAAAACATGTTTTAAAATGTCTTAAAATAATATACTTTTTGAGTGGGAAGGGATGCTGGTGGCTGCCCAATATTCTTGATTTAAAAAAAAACAAACTTATTTTATTGTTTGAGAGAAGGGGAGAGAGAGAGAAGTGGGGAGGGCCCAGAGCAGTCTCCATAGTTGTATATCATTAGTTGAGACATAGTTTCATTCCACACAGGTGAATGTGGGGCCATGTGGGGTGGAAACTGAACAAGGGTCCTCCTGAAAGGGAGGTGAGAACCTTCGTTGCCATGCTATTCTGGCTGTTACCAATTGTGCTGAAGTTCAGCCTATGGGTTTGTGTGGGCCGGGGCTGGGAATTGAACTCCAGACCGCATGATTGCAAGGCAAGTGCTCAGCTGCTGAGCTCTCCTGTCATCGCCCAATCTTCTTGTATAAATGTGGAAATTGATGCCTTTGCGTGATGGACCCGAGGCCATTCAGCAAGCTACAGACATAACCAGGGCCCTGGGCTCTGTTTTGGGGTCTAATTTATTTCTCACTGTCTTTACGATTCTATGCAGCAGCCATCAAATAGGAATTGCTATCAGTTGGAAATTTCCCCTTGTATGAGGCTAGTTGATGTTTCCAGTGATGACCTAAGAGAGCAACAGGAAAAACTGTGTTTAGTGTGAGATCATACCATCAGATTTTGATTCCTGAAAACCGGCGACTCTTGTGAGTTACATGTGGTACCGCTTCCTAACCACAGAGCCTCATTTCAGCCTCACTCTACGCTGGAATGGTTCAGGAGGGATTTTAGGAGGACTCCTCACACCTTCTTCCCTGCTGCCTGTCCCCACCCCCACCTTTTTCTTTCTCAGGGGAACTCATAGTTTCTATCTCTTCTCGTGGGCAGGCAATTTTTTGTTCCCCCACATTGCAAGCCCTTAATTGGAATTTTTACAAACACTTAATTAGGCAGTGGCTCAGGGTGAAGCTAGTGTTGGACTATGGATAAACATTCAGAATCACTCAGATCTTAAGAGTCCCTCAGCTTTGAGCACAAGCACTGGCAGGGCCACGAGTGAATTGTTTTGCTGCTCCACCTCTGTTAATCATTTGGGACTCCAGTACTCCTCAGAATGCTGATTGGAATTCTCCAAGACAGTCTCTGAGAGATAAAAATCACTTAATATTAGAAAAAATTGAGAGAACAAACTAACTCTTTAACTCTTTGGCTCCTTTATTTCTATATCATCTTTTTTTTTTTTTTTTTTTTTTACTTTCAGGCTACTGGTTTAAACCTGTTCCTCTTTTTGACCTCTCATGGGACTTTTCCCATTCAGGAAAAGATGAAAAAACAAAACAAAACAAAACATATATTGCTTTGAAACCGTATTCCCTGGAGAGGTGTTCTCAGACATTTTTCTTTTTATTATATGGATTCTTTTCTTAAAAGATTTATTTTTATTGTTTTTGACAGAGAGAGAGAAAGAGAGAGATAGAGAAAAAGGGGAGGGTCCAGAGCAGTCTCCATAGTTGTCCATCATCAGTTTTTGACATAGTTTCATTCCTCAGGTGGGTGCAGGGCTGCGCAGGGCAGAATCTGGGCCGGGGGCCGCCCACGTGGGAAGCTCGCCCACACAGGAGCTAACCCAGTTCAGCATGTGGCTCCACATGAGCTGGGGCTGGGATTCGATCCTCGGACCCTGGGGCTACAATGCAAGCGCTCAACCTGCTGAGCCATCCTGGCTTCCCTCAGACATTTTTCTAAACATACCCAATTCCTTTACCAGAATAGATTAGAGAGAGTATGTTAATAAATCAATAGCTATTACACACATAATTATGGTTGTCCAGAACTATGTTAAAAACTGTGGGTTTACAACTAAGTATGGAGTATGATCCTGACCTTGCTCCCATGTTACAGAAGGAAACATGGTTTAGGATCAAAGTTGTTGTTGTTGCTCTTTTAAAGATTTATTTTATTTTTTGAGAGAAGGAGAGAGAGGTGGGTGGGGGAGGACCCAGAGCAATCTCCACCATAGTTGCACATCATTAGTTGCAACACGGTTTCGTTCCTTACAGCTGTGGGGTGGGAACAGAACCGGGGGCCTCCTGCATGGAAGGCGAGAATCTTTGCGGCCAAGCCATCCCAGTGGTTACCATTTGTGCCGCAGTTCAGCATATGGGGTTTGCATGGCCAGGGCCGGTAATCAAACCCCAGACTTCGTGATTGTGAGGCAAGCACTCAACCACTAAGCTATCCCAGCATCTCCAGAACCCAAGTTTAAACCACTTACTATTTGACCTTGGGCTTACTTCACCTCTCTAAACCTTAGTTTCCTTGTCTGTAACATGAGGATAATAATCCTTGTAGTCTGTGGAGTTTTAGTAAGGATTTGATGAAGCAGTGAATAAAAGAGCTTAACATAGTGCCAAATACACAGAAAGTGCTCAATAAACGACTAACATTACTATTGTTTTTTTAGAGAAGTAGAAAAATATAGTTGGGGTAGATGATGAAAATGACAATGAGGAATTGAAATTGAATGGGGATTGGAACATTGAGCAAGTCTTTTATTTATTTTCCTTTTTTAAATTGTTAGATGTACTGGGGTGACATTAGTGAGTAAAAATAACACAGGTTCCAGGTGCACAATTCTACAGTACATCGTCTATGTGCTGCAATATGCCCGTGAATGGGTAATATGATAGCAGTGGTTTGAAAATCCTGGTCCAGATCTATCTTACCCGGGGCAGGTAGATGTTAGAGGAAGAGAAGTCAGCTAGCCATGGTGCAAGGAAGAGGGACTCAGGCTGTGTTCAAGGGAAGGAGAGTGAAGGAGGCAACATGACAACATTTTCTCACAGAAAACAAAGAGCAGAGGGGAGGCAACATTGTCTCCCACACACACTGAACTGGGACGAGGAAAAAGAACTGTGGATGGCAGCAAGCTGGCCTTTAGGTCAATGCACCTATTTGCATCGTACGTATGACGAGTTTTCTTTGGAGTCACAGAGTCTACACTAAAATGACCTATTCACCTGCTTAACCTCCTCCCTGCTGGGCTGTGTGTGCCATGAGGACCCAGGACATTTTCGTACCACAGCATCTTCAGCATTCAGCACAAAGCCAGGTTCTTAGCGAATACTCAGTAAATAGTCATTGAACTGAACGGAGTGGAGTTTAAGGTGGTGGCGGGAAGGTCGAGTGAAGCTACAGGCACCCAGTAATCCGGCTTCCTTGGGGAGGCATACCTTTCAAAGTGGCACTGACAGGTGCATGGAGGGATGATGGCACTGGAGTGTAAATGTAGACAAAGGATAAAACAACAAAAAAGAGGACAAACTTCCCCTTTCCATTCCTAGTTGGAGAGTAAAAGGAAACAAAGGACTTGTATTCATCAGGCTGAATTAACGCTGTAGTAAAGACAACTTCAGCGTCTTGGGGTGGAACACCATGAGCTTACTTCTCACTCACAACATGTGGGCAGCACAGGTTGACAAGGGCAATTTGCTCAACTCACAGACTCTCTGTACACAGAACTGTTGCTTCCTACGGATGCTTTTTCGCCATGCACATGATCTGTCTGTAATTCTTTTATTTTCCCCCACCCGTATCAACTGCTAAGCTCTCTCACGGTGGAACCCTACTCACACTTTTGATGTGAGAAAATCTAATGGATCCAGGAGGTGAACATCCTTCCTCCTGCACCACAGGCCACAGTCTAGCGTATTGTTCGTCTGCCTGTGGACCAGGGACATTTTCTTCTCCAATTCTCTGTGATCAAAGTGGAGGGGAAGGGTGTCCCATAGAAAGAAGTGACAATCCAAAGGATGTATCTGAATTGCTTTCTCAGAGCTTCAGGTCTGTCTGTGAGAAGTTTTTTTCTGAAGTAGCCTCACTCATGCAGTTAGAGGGAGGGTCCAATAAGAGGCGAATGCTTTCTTTGGGAGAAGCTTTATTTACTTGTCATCAAAATCCCAAGTAATTTGTATTAATAGACTTATTCTTATTTTCCTTTCTCTTCAATTTCTCAATTCATCTCAAAGTAAAAGTGTCAGTGTTTTGGTCCATTTGAGGAGAGGAAAAAGAGATATAAAATACATTAATTTCCTAACCTTGGTTCATTTGTAATATGAGCATAATTCAAGGCAAGTACATAAGGTTATCCTTACTAGGAGAAATGTTGTAGCATCAACTGTCCTGTTTATGAATGTGAAAAAGGCAAAGAAAGCATAAGCCATTGGGAATCAGATCACAGATGTTTTTCTGCTGAAAAGCAGCATCTCAGGGTCTGAAACTTGGTCAATTAAAGGGGTGGCCAGCATTGGTCTAACAGGCAGAGAGTGCTCGCCCACTGAAGAAAAATGCCTTGTTACATTTGTGTTGAATTTGAGAGCTAACAGATTAGTCTTCTCTGTGACCTCACTGCAGTGTCTCCAGTCTTTTAAGGTAAACAGATATCACTATTCTAATTTCTAGTTGAGAAAACCAATGCCGGAAGAGTTATCATTCAACTAAGATTTTGAAAGAAATATGGACAGAGACAACGATTAGAATGCAGCCTGTTAATTCCTGGTGTTTTATTCTTTTGGATCCCAGGGTGCTGCCAGACGCCAGCCCTCTCCTCTCAGCTCCTGCAGTGACTGGAACGTGGTGAGGTGGCACAGTTACAGCACAGACGACTGGGCCCCACCAGCATGTGGGCTTGGACGAGTAACTTGGCTTTCTACAGCTTCATTTTCCCGCTGTGTAAAATCGAGATAGTAATAACGAACTGCAGGGGCCGTGCCCTTTATGCAGAGTCTTTAAAGTGCTTCACATGCGTTGAGCACTTATTAAATGGTGGTTATTATTCCCATGCAAATCGCTCCTTTGGGTTAGGCTATTGCTGTTTATTAAAATGTAAATAGGCGTCTCAGATGGGCAGCCATTAACCGATAGCTGCAGTTAAGGTATGAAGAAAGAACTGAGGCAGGACAGTGAGGTTATTAGAAAGGGTGACGTGCCAGGGAGACATGTCCAGGAGGCCCCGTGGGGGTGGGGCGGAGACAGCCAGTCAGCGCAGTGAGGACAAAGCTGCAGGGTGGTGGCTCAGAGCCCTGGTGGTAGAGACGGGGCACAGCCGAGGTAACCATCGCTGTCACCTTTTTGCTGTGGCTTCATGTCTGCTGATGGAAACTCCTGGGCTCTCTGCAAGTGAGGGAGATTAAACATCTCAGTCACAGCTCAGGAGAGTGCAGTTAATTTTGAGGACCACTAAAGAAAAGGTCTTATTCACATGAGGGGGGCACAATTTGAGAACTGCTGCTGTTGGACGGTGTGCCCCTCCTCACCCCAATGTCTGCACCCAGATGACACTTCTAGGGAGGTACGAAGGGAAGCGGGAGTCCAAACTTGTTCGGGGGGAAATAGAGATGACTAATAAACTGAAACGTAGATTCTCAACCTCACCAGAAATACAAGAAATAAGAATTATACTAGTTATTAGAACAACAATAAAGTAATTTGGAAGGGTTTTAATGAGAGGTGGATTGTGGTCAGAATACATTCTAAAAATAAAAAATAAAAAAATGTCCATAAGTCTCTGGGTACATCAATATGTAAATGATTAAGATTAAAGATTTATTTTTATTATTTTATTTTTTGAGAGGTGAGGCAAGGAGAGAGAAAGAGAGAGAGAGAGAGAGAGAGAGAGAGAAAGAGAGAGAGAGAAAGAGAGAGAGAGAGAAAGAGAGAGAGAGAGAGAGACAGAGAAAGAGAGAAGGGGGAGGGCCCAAAGCAGTCTCCATAGTTGACAGCATTAGCTGTGACATAATTTCATCCCACACAGGTGGATGTGGGCTGGGCAGGGTAGGAACTGAACTGGGGGCCTCCTGCACTGGAGGTGAGAACCTTCTCTGCCATCCTGGTGGTCACCAGTTGTGTTGCAGTTCAACATACGGGTTTGCACATGCAGGAATTGAACCCTGGACCTCGTGACTGTGAGACAAGTATTCAACCACTGAGTTGTCCAGTATCCCAAAGATCTTTTTTAGATGCCCAGGAACCAGCATTTTAGTATTTAAAAAGAGCAGAGTACTTCAGACTGGTACTGCAATCAGTATAGCTGTTAGGCTCGGCGCTTCCTTCGTTCACTCAGGTGTGCGTGCCCCCCTCTGAACCTGCCCCTGCCCCCACACCCTGTCACCTCTCTGCTCCTTCCATTGTCATGTTTCTGCTGCCAGGAACACCACCAGACTCCACTGTCCTTTTCCTTCCCCAATCCTTTTATACTGATTTTCTGTGTTGCACAATTGGACTACTCCATCCATGAAACATTTTTGAGTGCTTTGCAAACAAAGGCAAACATCTGTGTCCTTGAGGAGCTTATAGGCCTGTGCATTTGAGTAGGACAAGGACAGAGGTATTGCAACACAAGGTAGAATGAGAAAAAGGTTACATTGTAAATATAAACACTGTCGTCTTTCCAAGGGACAGGAAGATAGATTTAGCTGTGAATTTGTCTCCCTTTCTCCCATTTTACAGATGGCAACATTGTGGCCCACCAGAAGGGGCTGTCTTAGGGACAGAACAGGCCATGCCTCTGTGTCCGCCCTTGGCGGAATGACTGAGTGGGCCCGAGTTCCAGAACGCATTCTACTCAGATGAGGCTCTGCTTCTCGCGGTCAAGCGTTAGGGAAATACTACGCAGTGCACCCTCTTCTTGGAGCTCCAGAGCAGCCATTCAGATATTCAAGGTTCTGAGAGGTTCAATGGAAGAGAAAGCTTTACCCAACCCAGACAGGCTGGAATCTCCCCCGCCCAGCTTCCAACCCCTGTAGAGCCAACCTTCAGGTCAGAGAAGCCACTGAACCACCTCGGGGAGCCAGGCTCTGCCACTCCCCTGACCCTTCTTCTTTAAGGAAGGAGAGAAAGGCCTCTGAAGGTGAGCTCCTCTCCTGCTGCTTCCTGTGAGCAGCTGGTGTCTGAAACAGTCACTTGTGTATTTGTTAAGAGTCGTCCATACCTAGCTTTTGATTAAGGACAAAGGACATCCATCTCAGCGTGTTGGTTAGTGACAGAATTCTGGATCGTGTATCTGAGCCCATTTATCATTACCTGTGATATGACCCCTTCTCTGGGAACTCTGTATTTTATTTTATTGTTTTTTTAAGATTTATTTTATTGTTTGAGAGAAGGTGAGTGTAAGGTTCACCGAAGAGAGACCGCACACTGAGTTCAAGCAAGCAGGTTTATTAAAGAAGAAGTCTGCCAGGCTGAGCCTAAAGGTGGTGTCAGCAACTTCTGGGGGTTGGAAGAGCATTTTCATGGGCAGGTATTAGCAATGGCCTGGCCCGGCTGACTTCGAAAGGTGGTGTCAACAGCATCTTGGAGGAAGGAGAGCATTTTAAAGGTGGGTATCAGGAAGCTCTAAGCAGGAGGAGGACAGGGGCAGACCTCATACCTGGGTTGAGCTTGCTGGCAGGGGCTTTCTGAGAACTGTTTGTTCTCGGCCATGGTTTCTATAAGTGCAGGCCTTTCTGAGACTCAAGGACGTCTTACTTCTTGTCCTTGGTCCTGGGTTTTACAACTGCCCTTTTGTAGTTTTGGATTCCCTGGCCCTAACAGTGAGAAAGAGAAGTGGGGAGGGCCCAGAGCAATCTCCATAGCTGTATGTCATTAAGTTTTCAACAAAGTTTCATTCCATACAGGTGAGGGCAGGGCTGTGCATGGTGGGAACCGGTTTGGGGGCCTCCTGCATGGGAAGCACACCCCAGTTCAGCATATGGGTCTGCATGGGTCAGGGATGGGAATCAAAACCCGAACCTTGTGATTGTGAGGCAAGCGCTCAGCTGCTGAGCTGTTCGTGCATCCCTCTATTTTATTTTTAAATGCCAAAATAATGCATTCACTTTCATTCACTTTAATATATTTTTTAAATAGGTAATACAGTCACATAGTAGAAAATTCAAAAGTCCGAGGTGAACAGTGCCCCTTCTAAACCCTGCCCCCAGTAGCCCCGTTTATATATTGTGTGTGTTTCCCTTGCCTTTCTTCCCTCACAATGGCCATGTAAACACATTGTTATGCATCGTGCTCTTTGCACCAAAATCTACATCTTTAGTTCTCTCACTGACAGCACAATACAAAGAGATTTGGGATTTCTAATCCCTAAATGTTCCATGGAGGTTTGTGGTCAGCTTTGAGGACTTTAAAAGCAATCTGACTGGCCTATGATTCAAATATATGAGCCTTTGATTGTTATAGGAACAACATTTTCCCTTGCTCCTTGTGTTTCTCTTTCTGCTTCATGTGCCATAATCGTGTTTCGATTCTTTTTTTTTTATTCCCTCAAAGTAATCTGCTGGAAGCACAACATGAACTTCCCCCTCTGAAAACGACTTTGGCATTCTGAAAAGACAGATGTCCTTCATAGGCTGGGATATTGGGTTTATTCTTTCCACCATGTTCTTTCAAAGGATGAATTTATTCTTCAAATAAGCTTCCAGCTGCTTCCCGGGTTCAGATGATGGTGGAGTTCCCTTCTCCTAAGGTCCGGTAGGATCCTGCATTCAATTGAGAAGGGCCGTCTGGCCAAGCCGCCGGCACAGATGCGGACCGGGAGCCGCTCGTAAACAAAATGCGCCGCCGCCCTGCGGACGCTTTCTGTCCCTTTATCTATTGCAAATTTGGAAATGGCTTGAGTTTCAGGCACGCTTCACTGTAATTTGTGAATCAAATGATTGGTATTACAGTTATCCCTAGTTTACCTGGGCAGAGGTACTGTGAGAGCCTGTGGCATGGTACTTAGTGGGTGCTGCTATTCTAATGTATGCGCCATCCAATTCCAAACACCATGGGAATGGCTACTCAACTGAGTCAAGCGTTGAGGAAACGAAGACTTTATGACCTACCTGAAACGAACAGCCCGATTCCTCTGGTCTCCGCTCGTCTGTCCTTGGCCCCACGAGGCCTCCCTTCTTCCATCTTCCTAATACGAAGCAACCTCAGCTTATGTATGTGCAGCCCCAGTGTCAGGTTTTACGTCCCTTCCAATAATCCCTTGCTTGGCTATATTTGGGAAAAGGGGGATTTTGTCATATGCTCCTTCCAGTGTTATGCAGAGATAGCCAGTCCTGAGCCATCTGGTTGTCACTGCCACTCTGCTTTCCCTGGGTTTCCTCCCTTTCTTGTCAGCAGGGCTGGGACCCGGGTGAGGCAAGTGTGGCAGGAAAGGAGCAAGGTTTACTTTAAGACAAGCTTGTTCAACCTGCGGCCCACGGGCCACGTGTGGTCCAGGATAACTTTGAATGGGGCCCAGCACAAATTCATAAACTTTCTTAAGACATTATGGGATTTTTATTGAGATTTTTTTTTTTTTTTTAGCTCATCAGCTGTCATTGTTGTATTTCATGTGTGCCCCAAGATAATTCTTCTTTTTCCTCTGGCCCAGGGAAGCCAAAACATTGGACACCCCTGCATAGGCACAAGGTTGTTCTGCACTAGGTGTGCCCACCCCACACGGTTGGAATCAGACTCGGTGGGTGGAAGCTGAGCTAAATCACCCGGTGTCAGTACACGTCAGGGATTAAGCGTGCAAACTCTGGAGCTGGACACATTACTTAATTTCTTCTTACTTCAGTCTCCTCATTTGTAGAATGAGGATGATGATGCTAAGAATACAACTTGCCTTGTAGGGTGGTTGTGAGTTAGTTCAGGCGAAGCCCACAGTACATACTCAACCACAGCTTTTCTCTCGCCTCTTACTGTTCCCAGTTCACAAAGCTCCGCAGAGACACGACCCAATGCTGGAGAAACATTCCACTTTATAAGAAGGTCGGGGAAAGTATGCGGACTTTTCAAAAATGGAGAATTTTAAATTATCAAGCACAACATTACCTCCCCAAGACTCCGGGAGAAGCTCCACACAAGTAAAAGCCTAACAGGAAGTGACGCAGTTCCTGACCCTTCCTCTCTCTCTCCTGTGGCTTCTGTCCTGTCCTGAAGCACCTCCATTGAGAGTTTTCTGAGTTCTGGAGCTCCTTCCACCACCTACTCGGCAACACTCTCATTCTGTCCTCACAGAACTCTCCTGAATTTATCCCATTACCCAACTGAATATTTCCCCAGATTGAATTTTTCAGCCCAGATCAGCATCCGGGCCATGACCGGGAACCAGGACAATCCGGTCTCCTGCAGTCTCCTGCGTAGAAGCTGAACTCTTTTTACATGAATGAGCCTATTGGTGTCACTGTGTGTTCTTTCACGGCAGTTCTAAGAACCTATCAGTGACATTAAGTGAGGACTTACCGTAGCTGGGCACACTCTCAGCGACTTACACCACTTTCCTGTTAGAAAGAAAGTCTCTTAATTTTATGCAAATGATGCTCATCCCTTAATTTCAGATATTTAGTACTTCTGTCTGGTGTATCCCTGTGACAAATTCACATATAAACTTACAGAGAGACACATAAACTAAATCCCACCACCCCGGGGAGAGATCAGTGCTATGCCCCTTGATGTTTACGTTTCAAAGAGATGGCTCCCAGGGCCTTCAGCCCAACACATCTGAGCTGCAAAGCTGACAAAAGCCTTATCCAACCTTTGCAAAGATTTACACGCATATCAAAGGGAAAGAGAATAGCTTCACAAACACTGGGCTTCTCACAGAAATGCTCTAAATAAGAGAGGAGAGGGGTGAAGCCCCTTTTCCTTCTGACGACAGGAAAATTCTACATGTTTTTATTTACCCTTCTGGTATTCAGAAACCAGGTGTACAAGGGGCCCCTGTGTAGGGAACAGAGGAGTCAGCAAGACTAGGTACCAGGACTAAATTGACAGCCCCCTTTCCCAGTCATCACAGGTGATAGAAATCCCCTTCTTACACTCCCGGGTGTTATCTTGAAGAGGAGCCAGGGAAGAGAAAGAAATCTGAAGTTCTGAGCATTTACTCCAATGACATTGTGTTGTCTTAGAGGCTGCATAAAATATTGGAGAAAATTCAATTTATCAGACTGTGCTTAATTTTTTCTCCTTGCTATCCAATGGAGTGGGACTTCAAGAAAAACAAAGCAGAACACAAAAACAAAACAAAATAAAACAGAACGGTTATGAAAAAATGTAGAAGTTACATTTTCTTTGTCACTTTGTGTGTAATGCATAGATTTGTGTTCCTGTTGGATCACTTCCTATAATTGACTTGTGCCATTATTTTAAATTTGCTTAATTGGCCACGGCTGGGCTCATTTGTGAGAACACCACACCAAACCAAACCAAAGCAAAAAAAATTTTGCATGATCAAAGTATAAGTTAATATCAAGTCTTGAATACTGCAGTCATCACTTATAAAAAAAAATTAAGATTGTCGCTGCCATTTTTTATAAATCTCCCCTCTCTACTACAAACAAACGAACACACACACACACCAAATAATTATGTTACCATACATATCCTACCGTATCAGGGAGGAAGAACAAAATATATTGAAATATTTGTTCAAGGTTTGGCTTAAACAGACCTCAGACCTGGGAGCCCTTTTACGCTGGTTAAACGAACCATAGGGGAAAAGAATGGTTAAACAGAGTAGCATTTAAGCAAAAAGAAAGACATTGTATCAGAACTAGCTACATGGAAGAAGCTTCCTCAGCAATGTTTTTAGTGTAATTATTTTAAGCTTCCTATTAAACACCATGATTCCAGAGATCCTGTTGGCCTGTAGATCCCCAGCTGAGAGATGCCCACGCAAATGGCCTCTTCAGCCTCCTATGTTGGATCTAAAATGTGTGATCTTGGATGTAGTTGAACTTTTCCACAGGACTGGCTTATCAAACCTATTCCTTTTAGAGTCAGTGAATCCAATTTCCTGGCAAGTATAGAATAAACTGCATGGATATGGCTGGGATTTTTATATTAAAAGCCATAATTGGATTGTGTGCAGATGGCTTCCTTGGACCATGTAAGTCCACACTATTTAGAGAGGGTTGTGTTCAATGCACATAAGTCATAGTCCCGTCACTCAAGACATTGTAGTCAGTTGATTCCAGAGAAGAGACAAACACATTCTGCAGGCACGCACAGGGGCTTGGCGCTGTCTAGTCTGAGGAAACAGTCCTTGAATTGTGATTTGTTTTGTTCCAAAATGATGAGGGAATCTAAATATAAGAACAAAGGCTCTCCCATTCAAGAATTTTGAGAAGTCATGAAAAAAGAATTCCATTATTGAAATAAGTTTTACACCAAGAAATTTTACTGCCTAATACAATCCTGGACAAATCAAGGGAAAGCTTTATCAAATTTTGTATCTGTGCTTGGGCAAAGATGGTTCTGTTATTTAAAAAACTGAACATTGCCCATCCAGAAATATCTCACAACTTTGAACACTAAAGAAGTTCCTTTCGCTTTACCACTTGATTTAAAAAGTGTTTGCTGGTAAGTGCTCCTTTTTATGTTGTTGTGAAAAAAGGGGGTTTATCCTGCCATTAATGGCCTAAAATACGAGGTAAGTTTATGAACTTGTATTCTGGTCCTGGGTATATTTCTGAAGCAGTAGAGGGTGTACTTCTTAAAAAAAAAAAAAAAAAAAGGCAATAAAGGTTCAGATAGTCCTGGCCAAATAGGAGATAGAATTTAAAAATAACTCCTAGTGCTGGGTGCTCAGTGGGAAACTCAATATTGATTGATAGTAGTTTATCCTTTGCTGGAACTTATGTAATAAAAAAACAAACTTTAAGCAAAATACTTAAAATAAAAAATAAAAGTTACATGATAAAGATTCCTATGATTACTTTCCCTCAAAGAACATTTGTAATTTCATTCCAAATTCTGCTTCTAAGATACTAGAACTCACTATTGTTATTACTCAAAGCCCAACATTAAGTTTGAAATCAAAAAGGCCTTAAAATGTTTAAACTGAGTAAAGAGAGATTCCACACTTAACTTTTAATGAATATAGCTGCTAAGAAACTTAAAACTGGAGAGAAGAGACTGAAAATGTGATTAGAGGCATATCACAAAAGCACATTTAAAACTGAGCTCATGATTCTGGGTGGTGAGCAGTTAATGCGATGCATGGACAATGTAATGTAGAATAGCACACCTGGAAACTATGTAATTGTTACCAACCAAGGTCACCCCAATAAATTTAACAATTAAAAAAAAAAATGAGCTGAGCAGTACAAACTCTATCCTATGTACCAGTGGTAGCCATCAAAGATCGTCAATGAGCGAGAGGAATCCGATGGGAACAGCATTTTCAGGAAGAGTCATCGGCGTTATTAGAGATGGGAAATGCTTCACTTCAGTGCTAGATTTCATTGAGGTGTGGAAAGCAGTTCTGCTCTGTATTACAAACACAATTTGCTGTATTATCTCCCTCAGCCCTTTACGGTCTACTCATTGTTTATAATCTTGAACTTGACATTCATTCCTTTGGAACACACTACTATTTTATTTGTGAATCTTTTTTACCTCTGTTTAAGCGTCGCCTGCTTCAAGGAGGTTTCTCATCTACTAAGCACATATTCCACAGTGATCTCTTTTTATGAAGCACTCCAATAACTCTTAGTTGCACCGTTCCCATAATGCTTATCACAAACTACCGTGTAGTGTGGCCTTCTGCATGTGCCTCTGGAATCAACTGACTACAATAGCCTTGAACAAAGGGGCCATGACTTTTATGAAATGAGCACAACCCTGTCTCCCCTCAACATTAAATTCTATATAGTACCTGAGTTTGGTAAATGCAAAATGCATAAATATTAACTGATTCCTCACCCTACCCTTACACTACCTACTTTGCCAGTCTCTTCATTGTAGTCAGAAATTACAGATAAACATTTTCTTCTTATCACTTTGTATGTTCTATGTGCTGTCTGCAATAAGGAGGCTTTGATGTTTCCCGACGAGGATGATAATTCAATACTAAGAAAAAAATGGCAACATTATTTTGCAGTTTCTCCCATCAAGAGCTGGAGTCTGTTCCTCTACCCTGATTTGGCTGTATGACTTGTTTTGGTCAATGGGACACCGGCAAGCATGGCACAAGCAGAGACGTGACAACTGCTTGCTCACTGGGACTTGCTCTCTGTCTTGCTGTTTTTGTAACCTAACTGCCATGAGGAGAAAGCCCAGAGACATGTGGCCCTGCAGGCATGTGGCCCAGTCACTCTGTTGCTCCAGCCAGGCAGCAGACATAGCAGTGAGCCGTCTGGGGCCAACCAGACCCCCGCCCATCCAGCGGCTGATGCTGACGTGAGTGAGTTCAGGAATGTCAAGCGGAGGAGTGCTCAGCCAAGTTCAGTCCACATGACGGACCTGCAGAATGATGAACAAATCAATAATACACTTAAGCCTCAAACTGATCTGGTATATAAGAAAATCAGGGTATTAGAAATCTAGTTTGCACGCGTGTTTGGCAGAAAGCCTACTGTATTTTAAGGAAGATTGTATACAGTTTCTTTATATGATATTATAGCATTTTGGGCAAGATTTAAATTATTATCTCTGGCTGAATCTGAGGAAAACAAACAAACAAACAAAACCATTACTCTGGCAAGTTTATTAAGTGAAATAAACTTCTAAATTCCATCACTGAGTGACAGGAATAGCTTCTTTCCTCTTTTTCTAGAAGGCAAAATAAAGGTCAAAGCAGTCTATAAATGCACAGCAAGGGGGAAGCTGGGATGGCTCAGAGGGTTAAGTGCTTGTTTTGCAGTCCTGGGGACCAAGGATTGAATCCTGGCCCTGGCTTGTGAAGACCCATATGCTGAACTGGGGCATGCCTCCCATGCAGGAGGCCCCAGCCCAGTTCCCACCCTGCACGGCCCCTGCCCACCTGTGTGGAATGAAACCATGTGGAAAACTGACGACGTACAACTATGGAGACTGCTCTGGGCCCTCCCCCTTCTCTCTGTTTCTCTGTCTCTGTTTCTTAAAAAAAAAAAAAAAAAAAAAAAAAAATGCACAACAAGAACAGAATTGAAGCTTTCCATTCAGCTGATATAACAATTCTTTCTCCACAAATACTAATTTTGGGTTGCTCCAATGCTTCCTCAACAGACAACAATATAAACAGAGTTAACATAGTCCAGGCACTAAGCCAAGAGCACTTCATGGATGATCTTACTTAATCACTCTGTGACTCTCTGAAGAGAGCACTGTTCCAATGCTCAGGTTACAGAGGAAGAAACTGGAATTCAAGTCCTTAAATAACTTGCCCATGAGCGTTCGAATCCAGACAGTCTAGATTCCTAACCGAGAGTCTACACTCTTAACCAAGGGAGCTATTTTGCTTCTCAAATGAAGAGCTAAACAAAGCAAAACACCCTATAAGGGCTGCTTTATACTTTAGTATTCTACTCTGAATAATGATAAGTGATAACTTTAGTTAAAAAAAAAAAAATTTGTAGGCCTTGAAGCTAAAAAGAAAAGGTATAATCATTAGACTACTTTTATGATGGATACCATCATTTTCAACTTTCTACTATTGTAAATTATTTCCCATTGTTTTCAGCCTCCATGTGTAGGATTTCAACTATAGCAGAGAATGATGTGCCTTTGAAGTAATGAAATATTTGTGAATAGCAGAATATCAGAGAGAAGGTCCTCTTCTTATCCAGAAGAATTATGGTAGGATCCCAAAGCATGGGATTAAGGAGGTTTACAGATAAACACAGCACCCACAGACTTGAACACTTTGGAATCCACTTATACCTCAATTTCTTAAGTCAATCAAATGAACTCATATATTTGAAGTGTTTTGTAGATCATAAAGTGTTATACAAATGTTGTGTTTTGCTAAATAAGTTCTTCTGAAATATAGACACGATAGGGAAAAAAGATGGCAAGGCCACAAAGCTAACAGAGACTATACTTCATTATTGATTCTATATGAGGTTCTGCTTTAAAGCAAAGCATGATGGGAATATCTTTAGACACCTTTGTCTATTTGATGACAGCCTAACAAATCTATTTACATGACAAGCTGCATACCTGAGTCACTTGTAGAGCTCTATATACTGTTATAAAACAGAGGTATTTACATGCTCTTAGCAAGTCATTTAAACTTTTTAAAAAGTTATTTTTATTGTTTCTGACAGAGACAAAGAGACAGAGAGAAGGGGAGGGCCCAGAGCAGTCTCCATAGTTGTACGTCATCAGTTTTTGATATAGTTTCACTCCACAGGTAGAAGCAGGGCAGCGCAGGGCAGGAACCAGGCTGGGAGCCTCCTGCATGGGAGGCAGGCCTGAAGTGGAAGCCGAACTGAGGGCCTTGAGGGCCTCCCATATGGAATGGTCGGCTTGGTGAGAACCAAACTGGGGACACTCCCCTGTTCAGCAGATGGAGGGGCACATGCTGGGGCTGGGATATGATCCTTGGATCCTGGGGCTGAAAGACAAGCATTCGAACTGCTGAGCCATCCCAGCATCCCACATTTAAACTTTTTAGGCCTCAGTTTCCTCCTCTGTAAAACAGGCACCATAAGATTGTTGTGAGATCAGGATAAATGTATATGAGGATGCTGCTATAAGAATTCATGCATTCATTAGTATTATATTCACTTGATGTGAAAAAATGTGAACCAAGACATTAATCCAACACAGTAAATTCAAAATCAGGGCCTCCCAGCCAGTGATCCCCCAAAAGCCTCATTATTATTTGTTTGCAACCTAATTGAAAGGAAGTAAACACTCCATCCTCAACACATTTTCTGTCCTTAAAATGTTTCCCTTCCCCCTTTTCCTTTTCTTTGCCTTATCTTATCAAAGACTCTTGAACAACTACAATCATGTATCCAGCCACACAGATACTTTATTACCACAAATAGTGCCCTGTGCCTGTCCCGGTATGACATTTATTCCCCTTATTTGCAGCAATGTGTTGTGTGATGAGATAATCCCTGGCCTAGTGGATGAAAATATGAGGTTTTTCTTTAAAACTGGAGCAGAGAACAGTCCTTGGTTAAACCACTCTCTATATTTAAGATCAGAATGATTCTTTTAAAACTTACAAAGAAAGTATGTTGCTATTAATAAATATTCTCTGATTACTGATTGAAGAAAACTCCCATAACACAGTGTTTAAAGTCGGACAATGTGCTACTGGTCAAAAAGTTTATCTAGGATGAGCCAAACTAAAATAGTCAAATCTACTGATACACAAATGAGAAGATATTGAGAAAGGTTCATTTATCTTGGATTCTTCTCTGGAAGAGAGCCTCAGAAATCTCTTTAGCTCTCCATAGCAGGAATCTTTGGAAGAGAGCCTCAGAAATCTCTTTAGCTCTCCATAGCAGGAATAATCTGAGGTGTCAGTAATGATAATGATTTTACTGTGGGTTGGACCTGCCCCCGCGTAAACTCTT
Source organism: Craseonycteris thonglongyai (assembly GCA_004027555.1). Classification (NCBI taxonomy): domain Eukaryota; kingdom Metazoa; phylum Chordata; class Mammalia; order Chiroptera; family Craseonycteridae; genus Craseonycteris; species Craseonycteris thonglongyai. Next base: position 1,952 of record PVKE010018994.1, on the reverse strand, counting down.
CTGTCTTCCTCACTGCTCCCAGGATTAAGTTGAGACTGAACCCAGTGCTCTCTTGACTTCAAAGCTCTGTAGTTCCTCATTGACATAACCTCCTGGAACTCCAGTGTTTGCAGGAGAATCTCTCTTAGCTCTTTCCAGGGCCAGTCTTGACCAAAACTGTGATATGTCTTCAGCACGCTGCTCCTCGCCTGTCTTCTTCTCTCCTTAGTCCTCCACTTTGCCTAATCTGCCTGGCATTATCCATCTCCTCCCTAGGGCATGCATGTACTTCCTGGATCCTGCCAGGAGTAAGAGCAGTGCTCTCAAATTGCCTTTCTGGAGACTCTCTCGGGGCTACAAAACTCACTGAAGGTCCACAACAATGTCATTGTTTTTGAGGTCGTTTGGACTTTTAAATAGGAGGCAGAATAACAGCAGAGGTTAAGCAAGGGAACAAGCAGGTGGATCTGGGATGGGGCATTTGGGCAGGGGTCTTGTTCTAGCATATGTCACTAGGTGCCGCAGGTTGCTTTGATTTTGGAAAGAGCACTGTTGCAATCAATTGGCATTTTCTGCTTTAGCCAAGGATGCAGGGTATTGGTAGATGCTGTATTTCTGATTCTGGCTGCAGCAGAGGCCTAGAAGTGGTGAACTTCAAAGCCCGTGTTTGGTGGATTGACAATTTAGTTGGAGGATTCCTACTTTAGGAGAATTCCTGCTATTGTTGCCTCTGTATTTTGCTCATGTCACTTTCCTTGCTGCCATGTCTATTTTTACACTTGGATGAGCACGCATAGATCTGTGACCCTGGGTCACTTTGAGAGGGAGAAAACATTGTACTACAGCATCCAGCCATCCCTGTGATGGAGTATATAAGAACCGTGGTGGGTCATGTGCTGAGGTGGCTACGAAGCCTGAGTATGAGCTGGATGAGGATGAATAATCATAGCTTTGTTCATTAGGCTTCAAAGCATTAGGACCCTGGGAAATTCTGAGCCCTTCAGAGAAGGACAGCAGGGCCACCATCCCAGAGGGTCAATGGGCACTTATTAGTGCTGATAATGCTAGCTCCCCCGCCCCCGCCTGCCCAGGGGCAGAAGCCTAGAGATTTGTGCACCTGTCCTCTGGAGATAAATGACCATGCAGATGATTCAAGCATTCCTTGCCTCCTTCTACTCATTATCACCTCACACATCAATTTAGTTGTATATGCTGCTTGCTGCTTAAAGCAGTATTACCTAAATTAATAAGAACTGAGTCATTTCCCACCCCCTTCCCACTGTTATGCCTAAATGTGTAGGTTTATTTTATTCTGAACCCGTTGGTTTGTGTGCCTGTCTTTTTCAGATATATATAAAAATAGGGCTTTCTCTTTGATTCATGATAAGATAGCTTTCTACAGTGACTAAAGCAGGAAAATAAACAAGGAGGATGGAAACTAAAACTAGAGAAACAATATTCTGATCAGATGTGTCCCCATGTCATTAACAGAGCTAGATTTCATGGCTGTGAGAATCAGCAGAGGTAGATTTCATCTTGTCTAGACAAAAACAAACTAGTCACGACTCCTAGTTTTTTTGTTTTTTGTTTTTTAGAGAAAATATGTGCTAAGCCTTTAAAGTACACGATGTTTCTGAGGACAACTGTGAAATATTTGAGGCTGAACTGTCAGCATGGAAGAAAATAACAAAACAACGATCCTTCCGTTGGAGGTTTTGAGATACCGAAAGACAAAATTAGGCATTAAAAACTTTTCTGTCATTCTGTTTCCCTGTAATAGAATGCTAGATTCACATTCTCTACTGGAATATGTAAGCATGATGCGGAAAACTGGAAAAACGGAATTTGGAAAGACTGAAGCCCAATACAACTCCATATCTGCTTATCAGCAGAGGAGATTTGTAGAGCTTATTTCACAGAGTCTCTAAATGCTGATTAAGATAACAATGAGGGGGAAAGCTGGGATGGCTCAG